>CANXYC010674166.1:0-27443 GCA_948193065.1 Aleurites moluccanus
GACACGTTTGAATATTAAATAATATTTTTAATATATACATTATATATTATCATTCATATTCATTAATTTTTAAAAAATCAAATAAAACAAACTATATCATCAATTTAACAATAAATATTTTCATCAATTCAACAAAAAAAAAAAACAATATTAGTAAAATCTAATATACACCATTACTGCATCTGTTAATAAAAACAATACTTGTTAAATTTAAAAATAATTGACCCATCATCTATCTTTCTTTCCGAAACCAAAAGATTTGATTGATTTGGTCAAAAAATAGCATAAAAGAAATGTGATGCAAGAAGAAGAAGAGAAAATAGAAAAAAAAAAAAAAAAAAAAGAAGAAGGAACTTACCTGCATGAGAAGCGAAGGCGAAGCGATGGCCAAAAAATTCAGCAGAGCAAAGTATCGTGCTGATTTTAGGGGATTGAATTAGAGATTTAAGGAAATTAAAGTATTTATAAAATTACTATTTCATATTATTTACACAATTGCTATTTGATCGTGTCTAACACGGTCAAATTCGAGTGTCGAATTTATCAACGTGTCGAAAATTATTGACCGCGTGTCGAGAGCATGTCGGTGTTGGACACCGACTCTCCCTTCTATTTAAAGTGTCTGTGCTTTCCAGATTGAGAGCACCTCCTTCTCCAACAATAGCATACTTTAAAACACATCTGTGGTTGTTAGAAGCCAACTCTGAACCCAAAAACACTTTTTTATCTCCATTTCCTCATCAATTTTTCAACATATATGTATTCCATCCTCTAATATATTTCACGCAAATTCTTCATGGATTTTTTAAAAAACTGTTGATTTTAAACAGCAACCAGGTTTATCATATGCTCAAATGAGTTTATTGAGAGCACCTCCTTCTCCAACAATAGCATACTTTAAAACACATCTGTGGTTGTGAGAAGCCAACTCTGAACCCAAAAACACTTTTTTATCCCCATTTCCTCATCAATTTTTCGACATAAATGTATTCCATCCTCTAATATATTTCATGCAAATTCTTCATTGATTTTTTAAAAAACTGTTGATTTTAAACAGCAACCAGGTTTATCATATGCTCAAATGAGTTTATTGAGAGCACCTCCTTCTCCAACAATAGCATACTTTAAAACACATCTGTGGTTGTTAGAAGCCAACTCTGAACCCAAAAACACTTTTTTATCCCCATTTCCTCATCAATTTTTCAACATATATGTATTCCATCCTCTAATATATTTCAAAAATCAATGTCAAAATAGACTAAAAGAGGATTACCTCAATGTTGTCTCCAACATCTGTCCCAGCAACCGGGATGGTGCCCATGCTCTGCCCATTTTTCCTCCAGAGAGAGATCTTCTTATCTTCTCCAGCACTAGCCACAACCAAATCTGCAAAAGATGAAACCAAAATTGAAAAGAAAAAGTTTCAAAAAAAAAATTTCTCAAGAGTAAACGATAAGTTTTAAATTTAAAATCTCCAACTCAATTTAGCTTAGCAGAAATCAATCAATAACTTTAACAGGGAAACGTCGAAAATAAATAAAAATTTTACTTCTTTTCTCACTTCCCCACCAATCAAATCCTAAATAATTCCAAAACAAGAAAATGCAGACTCAAACAAAGTAAACAAACTAAAACATTCACCAAAATCAAGAAATCTAAACCATGAAAATAATTAATTGCGAAAACAAATGAAGAAACAAAATACAACGAGTGACTCACTAGTGTGGTTCCACTTGACTGAGTTGACCAGGAATCCAGGAGATGGAGTGTAGCTCAAGATGCAAGGATCTCCCGGCTCTCCAGATACATCAAAAAGCTTCACCGTGTCACCTCCACTGGCCGCCAGCAGCCCCATTGATGGATCCGCCAAGTTCATCATTTAGAATTTCTCGTCTCAAATTCCTTTTCCACCGAGAAAATCGAGCAACTAAACTCGAATTTTCCCGGAAAAGTTAGAATTTTTAGTGATTGCAAACTAGAATGCTGTAGAGAATTTTGGAGGATTTTTCTTTGCTTTGGATTTGGATTTTGGGGAATTCAAAGAGAAAGGGGAAAAGGAATTCAGGTGTTAAAAATTTGAATGGGTAGGAGGTTACTATGAGTGGGCGCCTTTGGCATTTTTATATCAAGCATGGCATTTCTGTAATAAAGTTTTTGTTTAAATTTGGTATAAATGAATTCCAATTTTATATAATTCATTTATAAATTTATAATTTTATATTTATTTTAAATTTAAATTCATTAAGAATTCTAAATAATTAAATATATAAAATTAAAAATAATTAAATTCTATTAAAATAATTGATATTTTCAAATAAATTCTATAATTTTAAACCAATAAATTTTAAAAAACTAAAATATCCTAATTAACTTTAATATTTTCCTTTTTTCACCAATTACAAATCTAAATTCATTCTTTATAAAATTTAAATTTTTTTTAAAATGTATATAATAAATGAATTATATGATATAAAATATGTTATTTTTTCCTACAAATTTCTTTAAATAATTTCATAAACTTCTATTATTTCTGTTCATTTTTATATATTATTTTATAATATTTATTATGTTTCAATTTATTTATTATTTTAAAAAATTATGAAGATATTAATTTTTTTAAAATTTTATCCTTATCCCTTATTTTTTATACACTAAATTAAATATTTAATAATTTCAAAAAATTTTATAAAAGGAGTAATTAGTTATATATAATTTATTTTTTCTATAACTGAGACTATTTAGTAATTAAATATTTAATACATTGCTTCATGTTAAGTGTAGAAAAATACAAGTCAATCTAACTAACTTCCTTCAACCAAAAAATAAATAAAATAAAATAAAAAACTTTAATTCTGTAAGTAAATAAATAATACACTTATAAAAATATTTTTAATCATATAAAATATTAAAATAAATTTTAAAATTATACCAAATATAATATTTATTTTATTTGAAATAAATACTATATTTATTATTTAATATATCAAATATAAGAATTTATTGGTAAATAAATTTACAAATAAAATTGAACCAAATATGAACGTTACTGCACACTTTTTCCATTTTACAAAATACAATAATTAGGTCATAAATGTTATAAAAATTGATACTGTAATGTTATTTTATAGAGATTATGTTATTTTTAAATTTTTTAATTAATAATAGATTAAAGTGTTAATTCTCATAAAATATAAAAAGCATATTATCTCATTTTCAAATTAAAAAATAAGTGAATATTAAGATGTATATTAAGCTAAATTATATCGCTGGATCAAAAAGAAAGTTTTAAGTTCTTTTTTTATTAGCATTGTAATTATTTATTTTTATAAAATTTCAAATTTTCTTACATAATTTTTAGAAGTAAAATATATTAAGAAAAATTAATTAAGAAGACAAAAGAAATTAAAGAGTTATTAATTAATTATCAATTTTAATTCAAGTTGACAAAATAATTAGAAATACATATATTAATTATAAATAATTTATTATTTATGGAAATTATACATATACAAATTAAAATACATGTTGATTTAATTTTACTTTTTATTATGATTTTCTATATTTTAAATTATAAATATTATTTTTTATGAAGTATAAATTTCATATTTCATAATTATTTATTATATTATATTTGTTATATAGTAATTTCTTGATATTAATCATATTAATCGTATAATTAATTAATTATTGAGAATATTGAACTCTTTTTTTTTTATATATATAATTTTTTTTTTAGGGGATAGTATAATTTAACCCACAATCATTAAACTTGTAGCATGCATCACAATATTGTTATTATTATTATTATTTTGCAATGAAGTCACATTAAAGTTTAATAAGATTACACAATAATCGAGTTTTTCTAATTCAACTTTGCAATTGAAAATGTTCACTTTCTTATTTAATCCATACATTAATTATATTATTTAACTGATAATATTGCAACTTCACCAATTGTTTTAATAATTATCAATAATTTAATTACAAAATCAAATAATCATGAATAAACTTGTACCTACCTTAGGAATTGAGTTAAATACGCGTACACAGACCATTATTACATCACATGATAATCGCCTAAATCCTAATCATAATTGCCCACCACTTTCACGTCATTGCAGCTTAGGGTCACTCACCAGAAAATTGCCTGATTGTGGTAATTTTCTATCATAAGATATAAAAATGATTAAGAATCAAAGGATACTCGAACACAATAATATTCTGCCAACTCACAAATCAAGACTCGCAACCTTTTCAGAGTTGGAATAAGGAACCAGATCATCACCAAAAAAAAGAAATACAATCCGTCACATTGGCATTCCATTCACATCATGAGACAAGCTCTGAAATGCATCAATAGGGATGGATGGCTGAACATAGCATCTTAAGTTCTTAACCATTACTCAGAATAAAAATCAAATGAACCATCTTTTTAACATTAGAGCATGCATAAACAAACAGTGCAGGCACCTCAACCTGTGACTGGAAAATGAGAAAGCTATCTTGTGTTTTTGTGCCTAGACACAAAAACACAAATTTGAATTACCAGGCCGAGTTTATGTACAGATGGACCACATAGTATGAACTACAAGAAAAGTGAAGATATTAAAAGGGCCAAAAAAAAAAAAGAAAAAAGAAAAAAGAAAAAAACTCTTCTGAATCTGGCCCTTGGTACACCACTCAGCATCAGCCTCCATATTAGAAATTTAATGGCTCCACCCCCACCAAACAGTGAATTAAGCATAATGAACCACACTCACATCTCTTGTAATTACAAGATCCATGGCTGACAATCTTCAGCTTCAGCCAGTCGGCCTGCAATTTTTGAAAAAAAAAAATCCAGCATAATGGAATAAAATGGGAAATGATGCAAGATATTTGAAGCAAATACCAGCAACTAATATATCACTTAAGTAATGACCACTGAATTTCCATGCTCGCAGCTCTATGCATCAATTTACACAGTTGCAGATCACAAATGCAAAGGATGTATGTAAAAAATACATCAGACATTTCAAGATTTATGTGTGCGCATATATATATATGAATATATATATATAGAGAGAGAGAGAGAGTAGCAAAATTACAAGAGCTAAATTTTTTAGAGTTAGAGCAATTAAAATTTTTTACTTTTGCATTAACAATATTAACCTTTTATTTGTTTTAACTAAAACTTCGTTTTTTATATTTTTAAAATTCTTATTAACTACAATTAATTTATTTCCTTATTTCTATATTAGTTTCTATGTACACCATATATGTATAATTCATATAAAAATAAAACTATTAACCAGAAAATTTAAAAGAAATAAAAGTTTTAATACCTAAAGAAATATATATTATAAAAGAATTTTTAATTAGTCGGCAAGAAAAAAAATTATGTTATTCCTAAACTTGTTTTGAGTAGAATTATTTATAAATTCTTAAATATAAAAGAAAAATTTAACAATCAAAATTTAGCTTACTTTTATATAAAGTACTTAATAAAAAACAAAAATCAGTAAGAAAAAATTTCGAGGTTTTATAATATAAAAAAAAAAACTATAAAGTGTTAATATATTTTTTTTGCTACCCCAAGAGATTATCTAATATTATAATGTTATTTCCATTTATTATTATAGGATACTTATTATGTACTTGTACCTTTGCTTTGGAAAAGAAAATTTGTGCTATTAGATCAAAATAAATAAATATACCACAAAAATAATTTTTTATTACCATCAAAGTTTTATAAGAATTTTTATTTCACTTTTAAAATAATGTCATATAGAAATTAAATATATATAAACTAATATTTTATGGGAATAAGGAAATAATCAATGATAATAAGAAATGAGAAAAAGCATATACAATTACATGGTAACTAATTTACATAAAAAAAAATAACATAATTATAGCATATGAGAAAAATTAGACATTATATCAAGAAATTTTAATTAAAGTAAATGAGAAAAATTAGACATTATATGAAGAAATTTTAATTAAAGTAAATGAAAGGTTGATTTTGTCAATATAAAAGTTTAAAGATTAAATTGCTCTGGCCCCTAACAAATTTTGCTCTGGCAATATCATTACTATATATTATATATACAAAAAAAATAATAATAATATCTGAATCAACACAAACAAAGAACAGAAAAAAAGAAAGAAAGTCCCCTTTTTTGCGGCTTTCCAGGGGCACAAGCCGAAACTAAAGATTGCCATGCTTATGAAATGTGCAACACATGGACAAAAGACTGAATCAGCAAGGTTTTGTTCAATACATAAATCAAAACTGAGCAGATAAAATAAAGGGTTTGGAAGATGAATTACCAGAACTGTACAGAATATTCATTATAAGGGGACACATCACAGTAGTGACTCCAATATTCCCATCTCCAAGCATTATTATGACAGTAATAGATCCAAAAAAGAAATGTTGTTGCAATATACAGTATAAGTCAAACCCACTACCCTTCCCAGCACAATTCGAAATAAAAAAAAATAATAATGATAACATGAGAGCAAGAAATAATTACAAACTAGAAGCCAAAGCACAAACAAAGCCATAAAGTGCATAAGCATCATTGTATCATCAACAATCCTAAAACACTAGAAGAAAAAACAATTTATCTAGCTGACCTCAGTAAAGATTAGGGATCAATTATGTTGCAGCCATCACATTTTATTTGACATCATATATTTAGCTTTTTTCTCAGCAGGCTTCAAAATCTGAAAGGAGCACATCAGATTTTCATCTACACTCATCATAGCACCAGCATTATCAAATTCACCACAATAGTTGGGGGCTGAAAAAATAGTAACAAGTTGCCTTTCCGCAAAGAATTCATACCCATCCTCCACAACCTAGACCATAAAAAAAGGATTACACCAAATTCCAGAAAAGGATGAACAATACTACATAAGCTACATCAATGTCCAAAAACAAGATAAGCTAAAGTAAATAACCTGATGTGCACGACAAACAAGATCTAAATCATGCTTTGTTAAGAATTCTGACACTTTGTCAGGACCAAATGTATACGAAACTCCTCTGTCATTCATTCCCCACCCCTTAACATCTCTACCAGGATCTGACCAGAGCAAATCGCATAGTAAACCAGTGTCTGGAACTGCAGTTGGGCGAGGTAAATTTCTAATTTGATCCAAATTTGTCAAATCAGGGGAAAGACCGCCGTGCATGCACAATATTTTGTCATCTATGAGAGCCGCAACAGGAAGGCAGTTGAAACAGTCAGTAAACGATTTCCAAAGCCTCACATTAAACCGCCGCTTGCATTCATCATAAAATCCATATATCCTATTTATTGAAGCACACTCGTGATTTCCTCTCAAAAGAAAAAAGTTTTCTGGATATTTAATCTTGTAGGCAAGCAAAAGGCAAATTGTTTCCAAACTCTGCTTGCCACGATCAACATAATCCCCTAAAAATAAGTAATTGGCTTCAGGAGGAAAACCTCCATACTCAAAAAGCCTTAACAAATCACTATATTGCCCATGAATGTCACCTGAAATACAAAAGAATATTCTTAAGCAAGTCAGAGGGAAAAAAAATCAAGGCAATTATCAAACTGGAATAAAAAATGTAAACATATTCATGTCATGGGTCTTCCACCTAAGCTATAGAACTCAAATTAACAATTTAATCTAAATGTAGTTGATATATTGAACTTATCCTCGAATGCCTTTGGTGATAGACTTTCACATGTAAAATTGTAAAAAAAGCAATCAAGTTGCAGTCTAAAAAACCAAACAAAACACAATAAGTTATGCTACATGTTGTGTACTTTCCTATATTATAACAGCAAAACTCATAAGGCAATAAATCGCATCCACTAGATGGAACTCAGGAATTTAGGATTTACTCCAAGTTGTTCACATGTGTTCGCCTAGTACCAGCAATGAAACAGTATGTCGAACTATGCCATCAAGTATTGGTACAATCGAAAAACAACTCAATAGCATACGACTTAAATCACCCAAATTTCGACCTATATGAACCTTTATCAGTTAAACATATAATATATACAGGAATGTACCATGCCAAGTCAAAATCTTTGCAACAAACAAAACAAATATACAAAAGCTCTCGAGTATATCAATCATAAAGACCTCCAAACCCCCTTTTTCACAAACGTTATCATCAACCATCTATCTCGCTTAAGAGAACACCAAAACAAAATCCTACAATACCCTTCAAAACCCAGACAAGAAAGACAAGATATACATAACAAAGTCGGTGCCTTTATGCATATGGCATACCGCAAATCTTAATGGGTGCTTCGAGCTCGAGCAAATTAGGTTGTTGCATGAAGATATCTCGAGAAGCCACACAGAGCTGCTTGATCTCAGCCTCCGAGAGTTGCACTTGCTTGCCTGGTCTAGCTGATCGGACCTCCGTAAGCCGTTTGATTATATCATCAAGAACGGCAAGGTCCATCGACGCCTGCCCTTGTGTTGCCATCAGATCTTCTTCTTGTCCTTCTCTTCTTCCTCTTCCCTCCCAAAAGACCCCGATTTTTCCAAACAAACAAACAAAACAAAAAACCCTAGAAAATCAATAATGGGTATAGACTTTTGAAGATGATATAGTCTTCCAAGACGTTGTTGGTTTCTCTTTTTCAGTTTTGTGTGCTTTGTAGTGTAAGGGTTTAAATTTTGTTTGCTTGGAGGGGTAGAAAAAAAAAAGTTATTTTCTCGGGAAAAAGAGTGGGAAAGAGAAGGAAATTAATAATGAATTTTATAAATAAAATGGAGACGGCTGCAATTTTTATGCGGCGGAGGTGACAATAAATAAATATAATATTTTTTTTGTTTGAAAATTTTTGGCTCCTTTAAACGGTGACGTATAAGGTAGTAAAGTGAACGACACCGTATATTTAATGCATCCATTGTTTGAATTTTGACTTTTTGGGTCAACACAACCTATATGTTTCTGACGGAAGTCAACTTAAAGCCAACTAATTAAAGCAAAATATAATAAAATAATCTATTTTAAAGGAAACGTATGTTAAAGAGCTTAAATTGACCATTAAATCAATTAATCTAATGGACTTAAATTTCAAAGAAATACATTGAAATTGAATTTATAAATTATTTATTAAAATTTAATTGACTTAAAATTGGGAGTTCAAATTTTTTTTTTTAAATGATTAAGTATGATAAAAATATATTATTTTTATATACATAAAAAGAATTTATTTAAATATATTTTCAATTTTAATATTATTATTTCTAAAAAATAAATACTAAAGGTTTTATATATAAAATTTTTTGATATGATGATCGTGACCTTTGCTTCTTTATATATATATATATATATATATATATATATATATGGTATAGATAATTATTCAACTTTTAGTTTATTAATTTATAATTTAATATTCTAAATTATAAACTTTTATGATTTGATAATGAGATAAAAAAAATTTATGTATATTGATTTTATAATTAAATAAATTAAATAATACCTTGTTAACAATTTAAAATAAAATTTATTTAACTAACTAATTAAGTTACTCATTAATTGAACTATCTTAGCATTCAATTGATTTCAAATTAATTAAACTCAATTTATTAAATTTGATGAGGTTGCAACAGTTTAAGCATTTTTTTCTCTTTGTTATGCTTAGCAACAATTTAAGATTATATATATTCCATTTCGGTGCTTATGCTTTCCGCCCAACAAGGGTTACCGAAAACGGGAAAACCTAAGGGACCATTAATTTATAGGTCCTTAGATATTGAAAATTTGCAACAATTTGATGGAGATGTTTCACTTACTGAAATGAAATAAACCCATTCTATCTCTACACAATTGACGCTTGTTGGAAGAAGAAACCAAAGAGAATGGCATACATGACCAAGTAATTGGCAATACAAAGAGTTAGGTTTTCTATTTCATTAATTTATAAAATTTCACTTGTTTGAAATAAAAATAAAATTTATAAATTTTAATAATATTTTTATAATAAAAAATAATTTACAAAATCCTTTATTTATTAAAATAAAGAATTTTTCAAAATCTTATTTTTTATATGGGATTTCAAGAACTTTCAAAATAAAATATTATGGTGGATAATAAATTTTGGATAATTTATGAATTTTGATTAATTTTTTTTACTAATCAAACAATGAATTTTAACATAATTTATAAATTTTCTAAAATCTCTTGTCCAAACCTTCAATCCAAACATAGCCTTATTTTATTCTTTTGAAAATATTTGAACTTAGAAGTATATTGGAACTAAGAAGCTTTGAAACTTCATGGAGGAGCTAAGAAACTTCAATGAGACAGAAAAACATTTTGTTAGCAAATTGACATTCTTGTTGGTGAATTTTGGCAACATGAATCATGATATGCTTAAGCTTAAGTTTAATGTTAAATTATTTGATACAATAGAGATATGTAATGTATTTTTACTCATACAAATGTGAGAATTAATATTCAATAATTTCTATAACTGAAATTGCGATTTTGGTTTTAGTAATAGTTGGATTTCTTTTTGTAGAATTGTGGTCTTTTATATTTGGTTTGGTGTGTTACTGAATCCAAGTGTTTTTTTACCATAAAATATTGGACGACTACTAATTTGTGTTATGCGAAACATGTTTGCGGCTTTTGGCCAACTTCCTTGAATTAGACATTGAGTTGCTCACAAGATAATTTATAGATATTTTATCTCAGCAATTTGCTTTTAGTTCATCTCTTCCTTTTCTTGGAAGGACAAACATATATGCAAAAGCCAAACAAAAATAAATTAGGGTTACATACTGACATTTGGATTTGAACTAAAAAAAATTAAACTTGTCAACATGAAATTAGAAATTAAAAGCTCATCAAAATGTAATTTAATAATAAGTGTATAGACAATCTGGATAATAATTTTAAATTCGAGTCTCTCATCCTATATTAAAAAAAAAAATAGAAAATAAAAATTAAGTTTATTGATTCGAATAGTAAATAGTACGTCATTTTAAATAAAATCTTAAGTGGGAATTTTGTAAAGGGAGAATAATAGATACTGAAAGATATTTATCTCATTATGAGTTTCACTCAATTTGAACTTAAATATTAGACAATTTTATAAAAAAAAAATAGAAATTAAAAATCTATATATCTATACCAAAATCAAAACAAACAAAACGTAAAAATAAGTGTAAATTGAGCCACATAAACATGCAAGATGGATTAATAATATGAAGGTTGAAGCAAAAGCCTGCAAGGATTGATTTACCAATTTGACAAAAGTGTGAAGCAAGTTTATTCCTTCACTAATGTTTAAGGCCACATACTTTGCGCCTTAAAATGAGATTTTTACCGCAACTTTTGAATTGCAGCAACATTGAAACTTACGTAACTAATGAGTTTGTTTATACAACATTGGCATTATGTAATTATTATGTAATTATGTATAACAAAATCTTCAACTTCAAGGTTGAATTATTGTAGTTATATACAGTTTTCATCATAAGTTCCATTCTATAGATTAGCCTGGCTAATAACATCATTGATATGAATAAGTGCTATCAATGATTAATAAAACAAATACTAATAATTGGTAATTTATTTCAATGATCATGTATATAATATTTATAAAAAAGAATTAAGATTTTACTTGTCGTCGAGAAGTAAAGCAGCCCATTCATTATGTATGTGTAAATATATAGAATCTTCTTGACTTTTATTGAGCAGTGGGTTACTGCTAAATGTCTGTATTCATGTTATTTTGAGGAATCCATATCTTTTCTCTACCATGAAATGGTCAGTTTTCTAATTGATGGTTTGGTTCCATGAATTTGAACTATGTATTAAGAAAATGGACCAATAATGCGTAAAAAGCATCAAGAAACTCCATTACGTGTGTTAATTAAGTTACATGTGATTCGATTACAGATAAAGGGTCTACAATCCCTTTTTGTTGGTAAAACCAGTTAAATAATGAAGAGAAAACTTGTTTTCTTAAGTTGGATTAATGGTATGAGATTTATCGATTTTGAATTTTAATCCAAAATAAATATAAAAAATAGATTTAATGAAAAAAAATAACTGAGTAATTCGAGTTAATATAATTAATTAAATTGAACTCGTCTCAATTAAAAAAAAAAAATTGAGGTATAAAACTCAATTTAAATTTAATTTAATTTTATATTTTTCACGTTTGAACTCGATTTTTTGAGGTGTAGAAATCAATTTGAATTTAATTTAATTTAATTAATCTAATATATAACTTAATTTTAATAAATAAATAAATAATAGAATCCTCATATTGGATAAACATGATAGACCATAGTAGTATCGTTGAATGCGAAATAAACAGCAGAGATATATTTTTACATTATAATTATATACTTTCAAAAAATTATCTATTGAATGTTGGCTTCAAGAATTAAATTATAATCAAAATATTTAAGGTTGACTTAATTGATATTAAAATATAGATAAATTTATTTAGTGTTATTGAATTAATATTAACACTATATTTGATTTAATTCTATCAAGAAATTCATTTATTAGGAAATAAATTCTATAAAATTTTTTTGTAAATAAATTTTCATATTTGATATATTAAATAATAAATATAAAATTCATTTTAAATAAAAAAAATATTGTGTTTGGTATAATTTTAGAATTCATTTTTATATTTTATTTGATTAAAAATATCCCCTATAAACATATTATTTATTTACTTATAAAAATATGATGGATTATATATGTAAAATATTAAAATTAATAAGAGTATTTTAATTTTTTAAAATTTATTAATTTAAAATTATGAAATTCATTTAAAAAATACTAATTTTTTTCATAAGATTTAGTTTAATTATTTCTAATTTTTTTATTTAATTATTTAAAATTATAAATAAATTTGGATTTAAAATAAATACAAAATTATGGATTTGTGAATGAATTTCATAAAATTTTATGAAATTTATTTATATTAAATAAAATATAAAATAATTTTAAGTAACTTGAATGAATTTAATTTGAATTCTAGTTTATATATATTTATAATAAAATTAAGATGCTTTTGCATTACAAAAGAGACAGTTCATGAAAACAGGGGAGGATTGTGACAAGTTATTTCTGCTTATTAAGATTGTCTATTACACACTCCTTAATGAATCTTTTATGGCGGCGAATGCAGTTCATATTTATAGAGATATATTCTTGTTGACCTTGCTTTTCAAGCTTAATTATCTCACTTGCCTGCATGCCCTGTGTGGATTGTCTGGCTTCTGTTAACCAGATGCCTAGACCTTACCTTTGATATTAAACTTAATGTTGCTTAATTAAAACAGAATATCAAGTTTTATGGACATCTAATTTAGTTCATTAGGAGGTGAATGTTCATTTTAACCTTGTCGATATAATTAGATATTGATGGAAACTTTAAATGAAATATTTTAAAAAAATAAAAAGGAGAAGATGAAATGTGAATAAAAATTAATTAAATTCTTTTTATTTGAAAAATTTAAAAGAAATAAAAAGTTAAAATTATTTATAATCTTTATATACAATTCATTAATCTCTTAAATTTGAAATGTTAAAAAATTGATATTGTGAGGTTAATAAATGTAAATATTTTCTTCATTAATGCTAATTTATATTGTAAAAAATAATTCGAAAATAAAATTATAAAATGTATACATGTGATATTTTAATCTTAAATGATTTATATGCCATTAAATATAATTTTATGAATATGAAAATTAATTTTAAAATCTTTTAATCTCCAGTTATGCTATTAATCATATGAATATTTTATTGAGATAAGTCACTTACAATCGAAAACTTATTTTATTACGTATAAAATTAAGAAATTCAAAATATAAAAAGTTTTGTGATTATATTTGCCTTTCTATTCTTAAATGGATGTTTTTGTTTTATTTTTTTTTAATCATTTTTAAAAGTAAAGTTTCACAAAATTTTCTTTTAAATTTTCAATAATATTTAGTGACTGACAATAGTTTTCCTTTATATATATATATATATATATATATATATATATATATCTTTGGGGTAGAAATTAATAAAGATAACTTAATGACTTTCATTAAAAACATACATAATAGCAAGAAATTGAGAGGTAAAACTGCAATATATTTATTGGAAAATAAAGAAAAATAAATTAAGCTTTAGATTGTTTAGTCAATATGGCTCTTATCCATGATAAAGGTTTCTATATCATTAATTAACTCTCATAACTTGGACAGATGTAGTTGAATTGTCTGTAGGTTAACTCTTTTGTTTAAAAAAAAAAAAAATCATATCTCATTTTTTGAAAAAGCTTTCCCATATTTTATTATCCAAAACTTATTAATACATAAATTAAAAATAAAAATAAAACAATACCTTGGACAAACTAGATAACAAGGCCCACAATATAAATCAACTTTTTCAATAGCAATTTCGTAATTTAAAGGAATGTAATGGGCATTTTCAAATTATTAATCTCTTTACCCGGGAAATTCTTTTTAATTTTTTTTTTTTAAAAAAAAAAAAAAGAAAAAGCAAAACAGTGGAAAGAAAAGCAAAAATCCAAAGCCAAACAGAACAGAACAGAAAGGAAAAATTCCTCTCCACTCTCCAGCTCTAATATGCTCAAAAGTGAAAAAAAGATTTCCCGTCCGATTCTGAACACCGTCCACCGTCACTTCAATATTCTCCGTCTCAGCAGATTCTTTATCTCCCCACATCTTTTCGCTGATCAATCTTAAAGCTATTTCCTTTTTCTTTTTCTTTTTCTTTTTCTTTTCTTTCTCAAGCCAAGAATCTCTTTCTCTTCTCTCTTTCAGATTCTTTTTGTTTTCTCACTTTTTAATTAAACCATGCCTCCCTATTGCGTTGTTCCCTCCCTCTTCTCTCTTACCCACATTGCCTTTTTTCTCTTTTCTTTCCTTCTCTTTCTGTCGTTTTCATTTTCTTGCGTTTCCTTTGTTTTGCAAAATCTTTACATACAAATAGCTTCTTTCTATTCTTATGGCTCCTCCATCTTCTTCTGGTGTCAACCATATCTCGAATCCTTGCATTTATGGTATAATTATTTTCTTTTTCTTTTGTTTCCTGTTTTTGCCTTCAACTTGTTTGATAAAATGTTTCTTGTATTTCACTTTTAAATTTGGATGATGGGTTTTTGTTTCTTTCTTGTTTAGTTTTTGTTTTTTGAATAATTCAAAAGATTCTGTTTTTGGTATTTCATCGATTTGTAGTTTTTGCTTTTGAACTTTTGTTTGTTTTACTTGTTTTAGTTGCTTTGTTTACTGATTCTTACTATTATTTGTATTGGGTTGGGTTGGGTTGTGCGTTTGTGTTGGAAATTTATGTTAAGCAGGGGATTTTGTTTCTTCATACGCAGAGAGAAAATCTCGTTTTATGAAATGGCTTAGCAAGCTTTTTAAAAGTGGGCCTAGTCGGGGAGGTGGTAGCGGCGGCGGTTGCAGTGGCAGTCGTCATCCACAGCTTCTTGGGGAGGAAAACATGGTCAGCTGGCGTCCACCAGCTAGAACTTTGGTAACATTTATTTTTTCTTCTCTTTAACGTGTCGCTTTTTTCTTTGTTTACTGTAATAAGGGTTCGTTATGGTCACCTTTCCATCTACTCTTGATCATGATGATATATTCATTTGGTACTTTAAGCAGTGATTCCTTCGCAACTTGTAAAATTGAATGACAAATCATCTTCCACCAATTGCTTTTGGAATTGTAATATATATTTATTCTCTAATTTTAATAATTCTTTATATGTTACTAGCTTTACTAGTCTTTTTTTTAACCCTTTCTTTTGGAGGGCATGCTATGGTTACATCACCAAGCGAAGGCTTTTGCTTATAAGTTATTGTTACAGTAGATTCTTTGCCAAACGTGCAGCTTAATTATTTATTTGTGCCACACTAAAAGCTTATTTCATGTGCAAGCCACTTGGCTTATAACAGTCTTTCCTTTATTTACAATATATGCACTACTTTGGATTACCATGTAAAAAGTTATATTGTTTGTTGTCACCTCCACATGCTGAGGAGCCTGGAAAAAAAAAGTTAATGGTATTTCTAGACTAATTAATAAAGATTATATTCTTTTATTGAAAACCCTTCACTTTTGTATTAGATGCATGATATGACTTATATCCTATCATTGTCAACACAGTAAGTTAAGCTTGCTATGCCTTAATTTTAGCTGGTCCTTGATGGCATTGTTCTGGAATATGTCATTGCAATTTGTAAAATGTCTTTTAGATGGTAATGCTATGCGAAACAAAAATACAAAAATGATTATGTTTATTTTATTTTGTGGATTACATTACTAAATGGCTTATTTAAATCCGACATGTTTGTGATGCTTTCAAGTGCCTGACTACGTGGATCAATCGCTTCATATGAAAAGAAAGAAGAGTAATTATCATAGCATTGCACAACTGAAACCACATATTGATTGCTTAGAAAATTCAAAATATTATTTATGACAATAATTAGCTCCTCCATTGTCATTAGGATGAGCACTCTAGAGCTAATAATGAGGAGGAAGCAGACCTTCCCGTCGCACTTTCCCAAGCAGAAGATTGGAGGCGACCAGGTGATTAGTTTTTATCCTTATCTGGCTGATATATTTTTGAATTCCCACTATATGTTGTTTTTTGTCGTGTATTAAAAATTTATCCTTTTCCAGGATCTAGATGGCAAACAGATAATGATGAAGAACTAGCCAGGAAACTTCACAATAGTCTTAATCCACCCGTATATACTCCACCACAATATTATTACAGGGGTTATAGGTAAGAACTTAAATCACGGCAATAAATGAATGTGTGGCTTAGATTAGCAAAACTTTTTCTTGGGGTGTAAACTTCTGGTGTTAAAGTTTTGCTGATTGAGTGCGGTCAAGTAAAGCACCATTTATATGTGTTTTCCAGCATGTTAGTGATCCTTTTCAGTCTATTAAATTAAGAGTAATCATGATCAAGGCTAAATCCTCAATTGTAGCTATATGCATAGTCATTTGGCAATGATATGGATTAACTCCATGCAGATACATTCTTCGCATGAAATTTAAATTTGCAAATATGACAAGATTGCAAGAATAAATATTCGCAATTAACATACTATATGTACTAGTTAAGCCATTGTAAGAATCCACTATAAAAGATATTGTTTGTAAAAGGGAAATGAGAAAAAGGAATCACCTGTCAGTGCAAAATTTTTGAGTATTGCAATATTGGATTTTGTTGGTCATGAATGTCTATGCCTGTAACTTGCAGGCTATGTGGTGGCTGCCACGGTGACATTGGTTCTGGCAATTATTTGGGATGCATGGGAAATTTTTTTCATCCGGAGTGCTTTCGTTGTTCCTCCTGTGGCTATCCAATTACTGAGAATGAGGTAGTTTATTCCTCTTGTTTTCATAAGTATCTTAATTTCAGTATTATTTTTCCATATTGGTCAATCCATCAATTTATCTTAATTTCAGTATTATTTTTCCATATTGGTCAATCCATCAATTGACTTATAATATTTTTTTGAAAATCACACATCAAAAAGCAAATCCAATTTAATGATTTTAAACTTTTGTTTCATCTAGC
This sequence comes from Aleurites moluccanus, assembly GCA_948193065.1. NCBI lineage: Eukaryota > Viridiplantae > Streptophyta > Magnoliopsida > Malpighiales > Euphorbiaceae > Aleurites > Aleurites moluccanus. Next base: position 17,579 of record CANXYC010674166.1, read on the forward strand.
TCTTAACTCAATTTTCTCTTTCTGTTGATCCAAGTTTTCTTTGTCAGGTAGGGATCCTTATCACAAGTCCTGTTTCAAAGAGCTGACTCATCCCAAATGTGAAATCTGCCATGAATATGTAAGAAAAAAATTTACTTTTGGTATGTTTTCATTTTATTGTTTGCAATTATTTGTTGTCAATTAAGACATGGTAGTTTTCGCATTCTTAGGAAATACATGAACTTTGTTTCTTTCTAGTAACAAAATGCAATCAGAAAATGAGCACCCCGTTGTTCTCAACATCAATTCTGAATCTGATGAAAAAATTGAATTAAGCTTCTGAATTTTATAAATATCCAACATATTTACAGAAGTAGGATTTTTTCTATCATCTGATAATTAAAATGATTATTACTTGATATCAGATATAAATTCTGCTAAGTGTTTGAATTCAACTTGACATAGAAAATGCTTCTGACGACAATATAATTTATATCATCTTAATCCCTGGTTTTAGGAATATATCAATTTATAGGTAGAAAGCATGTGCACTACTTGTTCCACATGAAGCCATTACTGTAGGCGTGATTCTACCCTCCTTGGTCCATGAAGTTATGTATGCTTTGCAACTTCATTGCTGGCTGCGTCAATTTTAAGTGGTTCATTTTGATGTCATAGTTTTTAACGTCACAAATTTTCAGATCCCAACAAATGAAGCTGGTTTGATCGAGTATAGGTGCCATCCATTTTGGTCCCAGAAGTATTGTCCATCACACGAGCATGATAACACAGCTCGATGCTGTAGTTGTGAACGCTTGGAGGTATTTACCTAAGCTAGCACAATTATCATCTAGTCCATAGTGTATTAGTGTCATCTCTTAATTTTCGGAGAATCAAGCATGTTGGGTATACAAATAAATTCCTTTTCTTTTTGTTGTATTGCCCTCCTGAAGTCTAGGAATGCAAGATACTATTCATTGGATGATGGACGAAGCTTATGCTTGGAGTGCATGGAATACGCTATTATGGACACTGGGGACTGCCAACCCCTTTACCATGCCATCAGGGACTACTACGAGGGAATGAATATGAAACTGGATCAGCAAATTCCCATGCTTCTTGTCGAAAGACAAGCACTTAATGAAGCTATTGTTGGAGAGAAAAATGTAATATATGATCTCTTGCTATACTATTTAACTTCTTGTTTCATGATATTGCTCTTATCCAGCTATGCTCCTTTCCAGGGGTACCATCACATGCCTGAGACAAGGGGTATATGTCTTTCAGAAGAGCAGACTGTTACCAGTGTATGATTCCAGACAACTGTGCTCTTTGATTTTCTTTTAATAACTTTATGGTTTATGAGTGAGGAACCAAATTGATAACATGTTTTCTCTGTATATTCTGTTTGATTGTATCCAGATACAAAGGAGGCGAAGAATTGGTGGTCCCCGACTAGTTGGAATTAGAACCCAACCACAAAAGTTGACTAGGAAAAGTTGCGAGGTTACTGCTATTCTTGTACTTTATGGTCTTCCAAGGTAACAGTCAATAGTAATTTTCCTTTATATTTTGTCAATTTGTTGTCTATTGATAGGAGTCTTGCACCTGGGCGAGCCAAAAGGTCATGGTTTCCTTGCTATGAAAAGTAAAAAAATGTTATTGTACTTAAAGAAATGTTGCTATATGGTCCAGTTGAAAAAAATTAACATCTGGTCTAAATTTGCTCAGTTGAAAGACAGCTACTGATCAGTGAAGTTATGGAAAAAAAATGTCTTGTTTATTTCTATCTTTTATTTGGATAATTTAGGTTGTGTTGGAATTCGTAATATACTCTCAGATTCAAAGAAATCAGCAAATGAGTTATGATATGCATAATTTGATCTTTCTGCTATAACTTTGCTTTTGACATACCAATCATGTTTCCCTTTCTCAAAATCCCATTCATTGATATTCTAGTCTAATTGAAGGCAGGCTAAACAAGCATAATTTGATTTATCTTTTCCTTGCTAAGATACCAGCCAATAATCTAACATGCTGAACTTAGTTTATGTTTCTACTTTTGGTATATCTCATTCATTGATTCCCTTGTTGGATGCAGACTACTAACAGGTGCTATTCTTGCGCATGAATTGATGCATGGCTGGTTACGCCTTAAAGGTGGAATAGATGCCCTTCTGAATAGTCTAATTGGGGCTCACAAAATTTACTACTTTTTTTCATCATTTTCCTTTTAATAATGCAGGTTACCGTAATCTTAATCCTGTGGTAGAGGAAGGTATCTGTCAAGTGCTCTCATACATGTGGCTCGAATCAGAAGTATTACCATCTAAAGACATGCCATCTACATCAGCATCTTCCTCATCATCATTTTCTTCAAAAAAAGGAGGGAAGACCCATGTTGAAAATAAACTTGGCGAGTTTTTCATGCATCAAATTGCCAATGATGCTTCCCCTGCTTATGGAGGAGGATTCAGGGATGCTAATGTTGCCGTCAATAAGTATGGTTTACGTTGCACTTTGGATCATATCCGGTTAACTGGAAATTTCCCATTGTAATAACACCAAAAGGTTATATGTTGCTTCATCTCTTCCTCACTCCCATTTGCTATATTGTTTTTCTTCTCCATAGGATTGAGCTTGTTGCGGAAGTTTGGATAGCTTCCCCTTAAGTTTTGCCTGGGGGGCTATATGATACATGTTGAAAAATGACTCTTCAAGTTCAATAATATGCATTAATCTATGTGCTATTATTATTATTATTATTATTATTTAGTCACTGATATAATCTTTTAGTTCAATTCTGTTTTAACTGTAATGGTCATGCTAGGCATACCCATTTGTATATGAGGAATTATTCATTAACGTTCCGGTAAATCTCTACAGTCTTATTTGTATTTGGGAAGAAAGCAGAGGGATCAGCTAATCTAAATCTCATGTTAGTAGAGCAAGAGCAGTTGTGAAACTAGCAATTAAGATACAAAACTTGATGTCCGTTACTAGTTCAAAAATGTGTTGCCAAATCATGTTGAAGCTAATTTAACATGATTCTGTTTTTTTATTTTGTATTTAATGTTAATTTATATTTAATGTTTTTTATTTATATTTAATTTAAACATAATCCCTTTGCTGCTGTATCTCTTAAGCTGATATTTAAACATCGACTTAGAATTTGTCTGGCATTAAGATTGAAACTATTTATTCGAAAAAGAATCATTTTTAGATGTTAAAAAGAACAATTTGACAGTGTTGTTCAACTGTTTTGAAAGTTTGTTAAAACATTATAAATTTACATTAAAAATAAACTTTAATTGATATTTTTAAACATAACAGTTTTCACAATAACAATTTCAATCAGTAAGATCATAGGCTCAAAACAGAGGATTTTGTTCTCTCTATAATTTCTTGTTTAATTTTCCTTCATTTCCTCACAAAGCGTAAGATCATAGATACTGAGACTCAATACAGAGGATGACTAGAATTTGTAAAACAATTTTCCAATGCTGTCCGCACTGTCAAGTGTCAAGTGCGCCAACAGAATTTTTTCACACCACTCACAGAGTGACTCAGCAGATTCTAAATTTTCAATATTTCCTGTTCCAATCGAAGCATCTCTTTCTCTTTTGCAGATTCTCAATTTTTTTTTTTGTTTCTCACTCCAATCTATCACAATTACTGTTGCGTTTTTGTTCCTCTTCCATTTTTTATTATTGATTTCAACCATCTGTTTGATGAAATGCCTTTGTGAAATGTTGTATGTTATGATAAAAAATATTTCTGACAACTGTTTAGTATATATCTCCTTAATAACTGTTCTTAAAAAAATGTCAGCTATTGATAAAAAGCATGGGTACTACATGTTAAACATGAAGCTATTACTGTCGGCATGAATCATGAATTCGTGATTCAACCTCCCTACTATGATTTGATCCAGGAGGTTATGCAAGTTTTGCAACTTCATTGTTGACAATGAAAATCTTATGTGGCTCATATTAATACCTTAGCTTTTAATTTCACATATTTTCAGATCCCAAAAAATAAAGCTGGTTTGATTGAGTATAGGTGCCATCCATTTTTGTCCCAGAAGCACTGTCCATAACATGAGCATGATAACACAGCTTGATGTTGTAGTTGCGAACGCTTGGAGGTATTTACCTAAGCTATCTCAATGAAATTATCTGGTCCACCACCAGAGACATCTCTGATTGTTTGGAGAACCACTCAATGAATACTCGAATCAATTTCGCCAAGTCATAGTGGTTGTGTTGTTCATTTAAATTTTTTTTTTTTTTTTTTTTATTTACCTCCTCAAGTGGAATACAAGATACTATTCTTTGGAAGATGGGCGGTGCTTCTGCTTGGAATGGATGGAATTTGCTATTAGGGACACTGGTGACTGCCAACCTCTTTACCATGCTGTCAGGGACTACTACGAAGGGATGACTATGAAACTGAATCAGCAAATTCCCATGCTTCTTGTTGAAAGACATGCACTCAATGATGCTATTGGTAGAGAGAAAAATGCGATCCATGATGATCTCTTGGCTCTTTTTGCTATATTTTTTACTTTTTTACTAATTAGGAAAAGTCTTATTTAGCTGTGGTTCTTTCCAGGGGTACCGTCGCATACCTGAGACAAAGATTTAACTAATCTGGCTCTTCTTTTTTTTTTTTTAGTGAAGAAACAAATTGACAAGTGTTGGATTATATTCAGATGCAGAGGACAAGAATCGGTGGTACCGGCCGGTAGGGATTAGAACTCAACCTCAAAAACTCGCGGAAAAGTTGTGATGTTACAGCTATTCTTGTACTTTATGTTCTTCCAAGGTGATAGACTGGTAATTTTCATTTTTCTATCAATTAATTGTGTATTGATAGGATCATAGACGGAGCACGGGTGAACATGTGCCCACAATTTAATTTTTTAATTTTTCACGTAAAATTACATTTTAATTTTAAGTTAATAAAATGATTTTTTTATTTTAAAAATTAATTTTTTAATCCATAATAAATTATTATTTAATATTATTTTCTTTTTTTCCTTTTAATTTTAAAATTTTTTAGGATAAATTATTATTTAATTTCTAAAATTTACTAAATTTAATAAAATAATTTATTTATTTTAAAAAATTAAACCTTTAATTTCTAATAAAATATTATTTACTTTCATTTTCTTTTAATTTTTTTCCTTCGTTTTCTTTTATTTTCTTTTTAATTTTACTTAATTTTCTTTTTCAATAATAATATAATGATTTTTGATTATTTATAATTAAAAAATATATTTATTTTGATATTTTTTATTATTTTTATTTTTAAATAAATTTATTTCTTTATTATAACATTTTTTTCTAATTCTTTTTCTTATCTTAAATGCTTTTCCTTCCTAACAATCCATGATCCACCTCTTGATAGGAGTAGTTATGTATTTGAATTGAAGAACTTGGTTAAAGGCATAGACGGATCCATACTTGAACACGGATACGTGCCTCTCTTGAATTTTGATTTTTTTTTTTTTGAAAATTTTTGATAAATTATTTTTTTAGCCCATAAAAATTAACATAATTAATATTTTAATCTTTATTTTTTGAGAAACTCACTAGTTAATTCATATACTTTTATTCATTTAATATAATTAGTCATTTTATCTATTTTACCATTAAAATTTTATAAAAATATTTAAATATTATTCATATATACTTAAATTTTTCATTTCAATTATAATCAAATTTAAATTTTTTTACTATAATAATTTACATAAAGTAAATCTTACAATTTAAATTTATAATTTTATTAAATTATAATATTAATACTAATTTAATGGTTTAATTGTAAGTTTTAAATTTTACTAGAATAATAATAAAATTCTAATTAAAGAGAAAATTATTTATCTGCATAAAATTAAAACTTTAATTCTATTTTTCAAGATAAAAATATTAAAAATTTTATCATTAAATTTATAGGTATATTGATAAAATTGTTTTTCAGATAATATAATTATATTTATTTTTTTATTATTTTAAACATCAATTCTTAATTCGATTTATCTTTATTATATAAATAATAATATTAAACCCTATTGATATAGGATTATACCCCACCTAAAATTCTTGGATGCTATTCATTAAGAGATGTTCATCTACATAACCCACTAGGAAAATATAGTTCGGATTTGCTTGGTTGAAACACGAGTTGGGATTAATGAATTATTATTATGGGGACTTGAGGCACGGAGTGTGAACAAATTCCTGTACTGATGACTTAGGAAATGCATTGTAACATCTATCAGAACAGAATATTGACTGAATGTATAACATGTTAAACTTAGTTTTTGATTTATCACCGATTTTATAATAATGATATATCCTTGTTAGAGGCAGGCTACTAATTCTAACAGAATATATATCAAATTCCAAATAGAATGTTCTTATTTGATTTGTCGTTTCCATGAGAAGTTATCAACCAAACATGCTGAACTTTGTTTATGTTTCTTCGTTTGGAAAATCCCATTTATCAATTTCCTTGTTCGGTCTCAGGCTACTGACAGGTGCTATATATGCTTACCCGTGAGTTGATGTTTGCCTGGTTATCCGGTAAAGGTAGAAGAGATATCCATCTGAATGCTCTCCAAGGAAGCTTTTTGCAAAATTATGCTTTTGATTTTTTTTTTTTTCATTTCTCTTCTAACAATGCAGGTTGTCGTGATCTAAACCTAAGGTGGAGGAAGGTATCTGTCAAGTGCTCTAATACATGTGGCTTGAATAAGAAGTTTTGCCATCTGCTTCAACAAATTTATCTTTGCCATCTGCTTCAACAAATTTATCTTTGTTCATCCTCTTCAACAGTAGGCGAGAAGACGTGTGCTGGAAAAAAAAAACTGGGGTGAGTTTTTCATGCATCAAATTGTGAATGATGCTTTCCCCAGTATATGGAGGAGGATTTAGGGCTGCAAATGCTGCTGTCAATAAGTGTGGTTTGCGTCGCACTTTGGATCATATCAGGTTGACTGGGAAATTCCCATCATAATACTAACTATATGTTGCTTTATTTCTTCCCTTTTGCCTTTTTTAGTATACTATTTTTGTTCCTCCAAAGAATTGAGCATGCTGTTGAAATTTGGACGACTCCATTACAATTTCTGTGCGTCCTTTATGATTCACGTCCAAAAATAATTTCAAATTTAATAAAAAGCAGTGACTATGTCCAAATGTTTATTTAGTCTTCGGGAGATGAGAGATCCTTTTAGTTCAATGATGGTTGTTTGCAGAGGTGGAGCCTCTTTAGGGCCCGGTGGGTCTGGCCCCTGGCAAATTTTTTTTACCCCTATATATATATGTCTAAAAATTATCATCCCATGTAATTTTATTTGCATCAAAAAAGTGAGTAAACTGTAATATCAAAATACTTTTTTCCTTACAAAAATCTTTCAATTATTTATACTGTCAAAATAAATTTCCACCTATATATATTTAAAAAAAAAAGATAATTAATAAAAATCATTACTGTAAAAGTTAAGAAATTAATTTTTCTTTATATATGTTTATTATATATATGAATAAACATAATTTTTCATTTTATTTTTTAATAAGTGTCTAAGTGTACTGACGAAAATAATATGCTAATTTTTTATTTTTTATTTTTCACATTTATTTTTTTAATTTTTTAATTTTAACTTTAAAATTTTTTATGGTGAACCTTTAATTTTTTAATTTTATATCTCTTTTTTTAAATTTTTTTTATATTTATTCTCTAAATTTTTTATTTTTTTCATATTTTTTTAACTGTTTATTTTGACTTTTCTAATTTTAATTTTTTTATAATTAGACTTTAATATTTATATATAACCCCACAAAAAATATGTTGTAAATTTTCGCCAGCTAAGCTAAAATCTTGGATCCACCGGTGGTTATTTGTAAATAAAACAAATCTTATCAATGAGCTTTTAGCTCACCTTAGAACTAGAGTGAAGTCAGGAGTTCGAGTTAGGAGCCAAATTTACCAAAACTAAAACAGCTCTTGATGATAAAATAATATCTAATATAGCTGTTTCATAATTCGGAGTAAAACGACCTTTCTATTGTCTTTATTAGGGCTAAGAATGGTACTAGAACATCCTGAATTGATTCAAATTCTTGAATAAAAAAAATCAACTGAAAAAGAAAATTTCTGAGATTTAAAAAAATAATCGAACCGAATCAAAATCAAATTAATATAACAGAATAATATCGATAATGCTTTGATATTTGTATTAAAAACCAAACTGAATAAAGTTATACTCGAATTGAACTAAATTCTCAAATATTTGAACCGATTAACTAATTTATATAGATTTATATAATTATAAATTTATAATATATACATATTTTTATATTTATACAATTATAAATTTATAATATATGGTCTATAAATTATTATATATATATATATATATATATATATATATATATATATATATATATATATATATAAATTTATAATATTTTTTATATATATATTATAAAATTATATTCAAATCCTCGAATCTCCGAACTGAATTATTGAATTTTCGAATTAAACCAAATTAAAATATTTAAATATTCGAACTGAATAAAAAAATTTCGAATTATAACCTAATACTCAAATCTTTAAATCGTATCGTACTGAATTTTTAAGATAATTTAATACAGATATTTTTTTTTATTCAATTTGAAATTAAAAAATTTTATTTTTAAATTTTTGAAATTTCAATTTGATTCGAAAATTTTTAAATCTCCAATCATGAATGATGTTTTTGCAATCAAAAGGACAGGACTTGATGACAAAGACGATAAACAAAACAATTGAGAGCTTAGTCGGTTTGGTTTTGAAAGTAAATTAATAAAATAATTTTTAAAAAATAAAACTACAGCAAAATTTTTATAAATTAATATTCAATAAATTAATAATATTTATTATATAATAATTTTATACAGTCTCTATTTAGATTAACAAGTTAAAATAATAATTTTGATAAATTAATAAGATGATATTTTTTTAAAATTTTTTATATAATTATATGATTTTATTTATATTATAAATTAATAATTTATCAGTATTGTACATATAATAAAGTATAATATATATTTTATTTGACTCTAAAAATTATTTTAAATCTAAATAATTATATTTTTTTTTTCTGCTTCACTTAATTCATATTTAATTAATTACACTTTTTTTTCCATTCAATTAATTCTTATTTAATTAATGACATATTTTTTGTCAATTCATATTAAATTAGTTATAAAATTGATGAAATACATAAATTTTTAATAGATTAAATATATATTTATTAAATTATAAATATTCTCTTTAAATTAATAAATTTATTAATTATTTAATATCTTTTTTAATTAATAAAATTTATAAATTTCAATAATATTAATTTATAAAAATCTTACTGTATTTGCAGTTTTGTAAGTGGAAATTTAAAATATAAATTTAGATCAAATACACTTTTGTAAGTGCAAATTTAAGATATAATTTTAGATGAATGAGTTTTTGATTTATTGTTATTACTTACTAAAATAGTCCCTGGCCGAAAATCTATTGGAATATCAGCCAAGTTAAATTTAGGGATAAGGTATAATTTTGACCCTGCCGTTTAGCCCAAGGAGTACATTAGCTTCTAATGTTTTTGGAGATATAATTTTGACCTTAATGTTATTAAAATCTATAATTCCAACCCTTTGACCGTTGACTTTTCAATCTGGCCCCACAAAGATTAAAAAAGTAATTGGCAAATTATAATTTAGTCCCTAAAATTTTATTTATTTACAAAAAAGTATTTTTTAAAATTAAAAATATAAAAAAATAAAATAAATTAATAACTAAATAAAAATTAATTATTTTATTTATTTAAAATTAAAAAAAA
>CANXYC010674191.1:0-59991 GCA_948193065.1 Aleurites moluccanus
GTTTTTGGTTAGCTAGCTGGGTTGTATATATTATTTTGGATAACTATAGTTTGTATGATCCTAGATTTTACCCCTTTGTGTAATAGTATTATACAGTTATAAATATGTTATAATTATTTTAGATACTTCAGATATTATTATCAATTTTCTAGTAATCGTACAGTTACAGAAAATTTTTTTTATTGTCACACTGCCTATTAAGACAGTAGAGGAAGGGGTGTGACAGTTGTTGTACGTGAGTTTGTGTTGGCCCTTAGTGCTAGGCAGTAGCATTCAGTGATTAGCGGTTGAGAGGACTACTGTACAGATTCACTTGATAGTGGCCGCTATTTATGGTTTGACGATTAGATTCCATTACCCTTTTGTATTTGAGATTCTATTTGCAGCTACTTCTCAGTTACATGCTCAACATAAAAGTCAACTTCCACATAATCAGAAACATTAAGAGCCAACTCATACATTTGAGCATCTCCCTCTAACATCTTCAACCTATCTTTATAATCCTTAACAGGCACCCTCCACCAATATCTAAGATTGCTTCTCAATCCAAGTTTATAAAGTATTTGATCTATCTGGATGAAAATTTCAGAAGTAGTGAACCTTTTCATCAAAATAGCTCTATTCTCCCTTAGTCCCATCGTAATGTACTTTAAGTGTAAACAGACCATCTAGATCAGTGCATTGTCAAAACAAATTTCATTACAAATTACCATTAGTTATTTATAAAATATAAGTGCTATCTATATATAACACTATTAAGGCACATTCTCCAAATCAAGCTACCAAGTTTGTGCACATTAATTTTGTTATCAGTTCATCAATAGTAAACAATTAGTGCATATTTATGCATTGGATGCATCAATAAATCAAAATATATCCTAGCAGAGCATGATCAGTACCATCAAACAATATGCAATTTGGTTTTACTAATTATATGCATATTTGAGTACTCAATCGTAATTAATTGATTAGCTAATGGTTCATATAAATTTACTGAATCATAGTACTAGTCACAGTAACCTAATTATAAGTTTAATAATAATTGTTCACTTTAACCAAGCATTAGTATTTCTTTAAATACTGTTATTTTATCATTCAATTAAATATTTTCATAACCATAGTTTAATTAGACATTTTCATAGCCTCAATATCTCTAGATGCCCTGAAAAATCATGTTAAATAAGATAAACCCTATTCCCTAAAACCCATTAAACAACTATTTAATCCAATCAACAACACACATTATAAATATGCTTAGTAATTTGGGGGAAAATAAAAATTGTCTCATATCTCAATTTTAGGATGACATATTGTTCTTGAAAGGTTTTTGTTGGGGGTAATTTTTATTTCCTAAGATATTTTTTTGGAGACGACTTTCGTCTTTTAAAATATTTGATTGGAGACAATTTTTATCTTCAATTTTTTTTTTTCACATACGACTTTTATTCTATAAAATTTTTTTTAGATGATTTTTTTTATCTTAAAGTATTTTATTGGAAATGATTTGTCTTCTAAATTCTTTTATTGGAGACAATATTTATTCCCAACTATTAATAATATTTGTTTTTGAAAAATTAAAAATAAGTGACAATATTATCTCTTTATCTTTTTTAATAAGGACGAATATTATCATTAATTATTATACATTAAGAGATGACATCATCATCAAATATTATTTTATTTTTTAATATTATTTTAATTGTACTTGTATTTTTTTTAAATTATTTACAATTAAATAATTAAATAATATTCTCATCACATCAAAATAAATTAAAATATATTTTATTTATTAAAATACCTTAGAATAATATTCTCATCCAAAATTCAAAATTCTCAACAACAAGATGATTGAGAGCATTTGTTACATCTATTATATCAAAGCTAAGAAATAAATAATTTCACTTATTTTTCTAATATTTAATATGCAAAAATTAAAATAAAATAAATAAAATTCAACATTTAATAATTGTATCAACCATCAATTGTTTTATTACTTTTTTTTTTTATTTTCTTCAATTCTTTTACTCCTTGTTTAAAATATAAGAATAAAAAATATATATTAACATTCATGTTATAAATTCATAAATAAATAATAAATAAATATAAAATACAATTAAATTATTCAACATGATACTTACATTCATATTTGTTGAACAAATGCACGTTTTATTTTGTCATATCTTTGCCACTAACACTTCCAGTACCTTTCACCTTTTTGAATTGACACCACCACCATGGTTATCAGGTTTATCCTTTGCTATGATATCCCCAGCATCCTCGCATGTTCTCGAATCCATTATAAAGAACCAAATACAAATTACAAATACCCTAAATAACACACAGATCCTTAAATTTCCAATCAACAATCAAAAAATCACAATTCACTTATTTACTATCATAATACTTGTTGTCATCCAATCCTGAATAAAGAAAAATTATTGATACAAAATAGCAATCAATTCAGAAAAATTCAACTAACTTCACCGAAGATCATCAAATTAACAATCAAATATTGTAGTGAAAAATTGATCAAGTATTCTAAACCCAAAAATCCTATTCTAATTTCCCCCATATTTGACTTTATAACCTAAAGTCAGAATTTGTAATAGATTGCTCACCAATCAGAAAATGAGTAAGCAAAATACTTTATGTGTGTTGTCTGAAAAAAAAAAAAAAATTGACCATTATAGTGGTACAAAACCACCAAATTCCCTTTCACCAACCCTATTTCTTATTCCATCAACTAATTTAAATAAAAACAAAAAGTAAACCCTAAGAAAAAGACTCAAATCCCACCATTATCTGTACATAGACCACAGATCCAGAATTTTAAATCAAACAAAAACCCAAATTAAATTTAAACAAAATAAACCTTTAAGCACAATTTTTTTTTTTAAAAAAAAAGAAGCACTACGTAGTACCCACGCTTGCAAGCAAATCCCAAATCTCACCTCTCCCTCAAAAGAGACAAGTTCTTTTCATTAGAGAGAAACGAGAAAGTTCTAATTTGAATACTATAAAAACGAAAACAAGAAGAGAATTAAGACAGAGTCGGCGGTGGCTAAATGATGTCATCATCATCATCATCTCCTTTTTAATTAATTAAATTTATATTTCTATATTTTAAATTTAATAATAATATAAAATATATCTTTTAAATAATTAAATTTATATTATCATATATTAAATTGAATGATAATAAAAAACCACACATGACAACTTCATTGATAATGGATGGCAAAAGAATATTCAGGTTAGAAAGTAAAAGTGAGTAAATTAGAGAAAGATATGCAGAGAGCTGTGAAATTGCCAATGAATATTAACTACAGGCGTCAGAATAATTTAAGAGAGATATAAATGCATTAGGCTCGTGGAGAGAAAATAAAGTGAGTGATAATTTAATTTATATATTTAATTAATGAATAATGAGATAATTTAATTAATATAATTTTTTTAATTTAATAAAAAAAATTAATATTATTTTTTTATTTTATATATATATTTTTTTAATAAATGGATGTATATAAATATTTTCCTAAAAAGAGCTGCGGATAAGTTGGTGTGAATTATTTAGTATTTAAAAATATTTAGGTGTTAAGGCCACGTGATCTTGGATTACGACGGAAGTTAACCTTTAAGATATTTAAGTGATTATTAGAGATAGTTGGAGGATTTTTAATAAAATATGTTGATTGAAAGTTGAAGGAATATTGATAAAATTAATCCAAATGTATGTAATTTATCTCAAACATCCATTATTGATTTCCAGATGTTTCCTAATAAAGTTGGAGGCAAATTATTTTATTTTTGGGAAGGAATTCCACTCCTAGATTTGTCTTTTTCTTTGAGTTGTCAATTACTTGGACTTCCCCGTAACAAGTATATATCAAGTATACATATTGCTTGAACATGCTAACTAACAAAAATATAGATTTCCATTTTGTTATTTGGTAATTGCTTAATTGGTATAAAAACAGGGGCAGATTTACGATTTTAGGTAAGGGAAGACGATAATTATAACATTAATTTTTTATAGGGATATATAAATATAAAAAAATTTAGAGTTAAAGAGATAAAAATATAAATTTTAAAAAATATGAAAAAGTAAAAAAATTTGAAATACAAATATAAAAAATTTTAAAATTAAAGGAATAAAATTTTTAAAAAAAATTATGAAATTAGAGTGTCTCTTATAAAAACTCTTAGAGTTAAAAGAATAAAAATAAAAAAATTAAGAGGATAAATATGAAAAAAAAAAAAGTTAAAGGGGAAAAATATAGAAAAATTTAAAATTAAATGGCTCCTTGTGTCCTCGAATGTATGAAAACTAAAGATTTTACACCTTATTATATTCAAACAGAGCATTCCATTTTAAATTTCTTCATTGGATTTTTATATCTTCAATTCCTTGATAATTAACAACATAAAATCAGCAATCTGAAGAGAAATCTCCATACCCACTTAATAGGTAGATATACTCTACTCTGGAAAATCAAACGAAACCCAAAAAAGAATCAGTTCTTTACTTCTTAAACTGAAAACACCTTCTCAACCTGGTCCAAAATCCAACCTCTAATACATTTCCCTCTAATTGGTCAATAGGGACATGGAAATTTGCTGTCTCACTAAGTTCTTGAAATGAATCCACAAGATTTTGAAGTCTGGCAACAAACTCTATCAACAATGATGCAAATGTTGCCAAGGAAAAAGAACTTGCACTCTCATAAACTCTTGATTCCTGTTTAGTAAGTGCAGAACCACCTGCAAGAGACAAATATGACCAAGAAACTGGTCTCTTTAGCATACTTTCTGATGATAACATCCTTTCTGACATAGAATGATGTTTGCTGATATTTGGATTCTGATTACCATCCCAAGTTTCATTTTCCTTCACTTCATTAAAATTTTCAGGATCTTCAAATTCTTTATGCAGTCTTTCTCCTACCCAGCTTTCTAAATTAATTAAAATGTAAGATTTTTGATCTATTTTCATTTGCAATTCTTCTGCAGCCTCATTTACTTCTAGCAGCATGTCTCCTGGACTTAACTTTTCCATCTTCTCTACTTTTCTTCCAAGCTCACGCAGTACTTTCGCTCCTTCGTTACCAACTCTCTGAAGTTCCCTGCTAAAAATTTGTCTCTTATCTGGTGGTGCCTAACAAAAAAAAAATAATAAAAAGGTTCTTCAAATTTAATATCATAAACATATAGTTTAAAAGAAAGATTTCGCTCACCAATGGTTGACTGCCATGTCTCATAATGTAAAAAATTCACTTCTATTAGTTTTTATTTGTTTAAGCAAGCATCCCAATCTTTTGATTTCTCTTCATTTTCCTTCAAGAAAATTCCTCTTTTTCCATAAAAATAGCTACCTTACACCTAACACGAAATAAAAATAATACTAGCAATGCTGATATAAGCATACTAGAGAGAGATATTTTACCTGAATTTCTGAAAGGATGCATCCATGCATTGCCATGACCATAAAAGCACAATGTCTCAATGCTCCACTTACTTTAACGTAGTTTTTCCAAGGATACTTGAATGATCTATAAGGACCATGAGGTGGCTCCCATATAGCAAATTCTAACTACATAAACAAGATAAAAGTTAAAAAATTATCATTTTCTTTCCCATTTTATGAGTATCTTAAAAGGGAAAAAAAAAAAAAAAGAGCAAGTAAAAATAATTTCTGATATGAATATACCAAAGAGTCTTCTTGGCTACTAGATTGTACAGCTGATCTATAGCCACTATACAATGGATCATCATAAGCTTGATATATTAGAATTTTTGAAGGAACTCTCTCATATTCGACGCATTGCAAGTACCCATTGACACAACCTGGATTAAAATTAATTAATTAGCTTAATTTATGGCATCCTAATCTAATAAAAATGCTTCAAAATTTAGGCTTGATCCCAAGTCCCAACCTTCTAAGGAAGTAGCAACACCCTTGAAATTTTTAACCACTAATTTATGCAGATCCTCCCCTGCCCATAATGGGAATATGCAAATATTCACCACCAAGCCTATCCCAGCACCAATTCCAATAAACAACAATCTATAAAAAGCTGTTGCGACAAATGTTGATGAAGTTCCAGACACCATAACTATACAATATGTCAATAAGAAAACCCGAAATCCGTATTCATAAGACTTCATAGTGGGATAAAGCTTTATGTAACTTGCAGAAAATCCTGAACACAACACAAAAACATACAAGTAATTGGATAAATTAATTAAGACCTTTGATTCATTAAATGGAATAGGATTCTATTCGCATAACATCCTATTTCATGAACCAAAATGACAAATGCTATAGCCGAATTCGTTGCTATTTCATGAACCTAATGAGGGCAAACTAATGAAATTGAAATTAGCTAGAACCTGCAATGAAAATACTGATTATGACCAAAACTTCTTCAAAAGGACCAGCGAGCAAAGATAGTTCTGCAATGCCAAGAGCAAGTCCACCAGCAGAAATTGTGCCCAGAGCCCGATTGAATCCTTTATTAAGCGTAGCACCTATAAAGGAAAAAAAATATATATATATATAATATATATAATACAAAAGAGAAAAAGCACTAACTCTATTTTATTATTTAGGTTGCTTTCATTTAAAAAAACAAAAACAAAAACACACCTACACTGAACTCAAAAACCACGACAACGGTGAGAATTGCCCAGATCGAGTACTGATTAACATCTTTCAGAGGTTCTTTAAAGAAAATTACAAGAGAAACAATAACAAGTGACAATCCCATTTTGACACCGAACAGAACTTTTCTAGGATCTGTTCGACCCATATTGTATAAATCCAGAGTAGCTGATTGTGCCCCATTCCATAATTTGATGATCCAATCAGAAAATGATCGAAAGCACCGGCATTTGACTCTATCTTCACCATTGCCATCAAAGCTGTTTAGGCTAAAATCCGAGTACGCTTTTCTTGAAATTAGCCTTTCTTTGCTTCCTTCTGCAAAACTACTATGCCTTAAAGATCCCACCTTGGCTGCCATTAACTAATGTCTAAAAAGTTTGAAACAAGTGAGGATTTTACAGAGAAGAAGATATTTGGTTGAACGAGGTCAGCGAATGACAACGTTTGCTAGAGGATATATGGTCGGAGAGATGGACCTTATAATAGAAACAGAGTTGCAAACGGTGTCGTTTTGATACGCGTGGGAGACTGGGAGGTTACCAGAATTGAATGGTAGTTAGAAGACCGGTAGAGAGACGTTATGGACTAGTGCATCCTACAGTTTGTGAACTAATTAAAAACCATTTTAACGAACCTGGCTAGCATTTGGGATAGGATTAGGAAAATAAATGCAAATAAAAAAGAGAAAGAAAGTAGAAGATGGTGATAGTTCATGACTATGAGGATTACAAATCAATCCTCCCAAATCAAAATTGATTAGTTTATATTTTATTAAGGGTTTAATAGATAAATTTACTCTAAACTTTGCATGATTTTATGTAAATTCTACCTTAATTTGAATTGTAATTCTACCTTATAGTTAAATTAATAATAATAATAATAAATTTTTTTCATGTTAATTTAAAAAAAAAAAGTTGAAATTGACCTTATAACTTATTATATTATATTATTAATTTAATATTTAAAATTTTTTATAAAAATTAATTTGATCTTTAACTTTTTAAATTTGATCAATTACTAATAAATAATCAAATTTTATAAATTTAAAGAGCTCAATTAACTTCGATCGAATTTTAAAATTTAAATTAATAATATGATACAGTAAATATAAAAATTAATTTTATTTTTTTAGCCTTCTAATTAATAATTTTTTTTTCTAACAATTATGATTTAAAAGAGAATTAAAATTAAATTTTAACATTGGGTAGAATTGATATAAAATAAAAAATTAGGTATAATTATAAAAATATATAAAATTTAGAATAAAATTATTTATTTTAAATTATATTTAAAAAGTCAAATCATAAAATGTGTAAAATATGGCAAATGTTCGGTATCAAACCGACTTATGCGACAATACTACATGAGCAAAAACAAATTTAAGGTGCTTTCTATAGTACATTTAAAGGTACTAAAATTTTAATGTCGTAATTAAAATTTTAGCCTTTAGATTTAATAATTTAAATTCTAACTGTTGAATTTTTTTTTTAAATGATTATATAATATCTGAAAAATATTAAAACTCCCTTTACAAGTCATATATAATACGTTAAAATTACATAATCCAATAAAAAGTGTTATAAAATATACTAATAAAATTATATAATTATATTTAATATTTTAATTGTTTAATAAATTTATTTTATATGTCTCTAAACTATTTTGACTATTTTTTCAAAATAAAAATCATAGGACTCAATATAAGAATTATAGAAAGAATTAAAAAAAAATTATATAAATAAATGTAAAATTCATATACAAATTTAGATTAGGTTATTTTTTTAAAAGATCTAATAATTTCATCTTCTATTTTATAATTTAGGTATCATGTTGTATAATTTTACGTTTACAAATTATAATAGACATTAAAAGAAATATATAGCCAACAAAAATTTTTACATTAATTATTTAATTTATGCATTTTCAATAAATATTATAATTTTCATAATATATTTTTGCAATAAGACTATTATCGTATATTATTTTTTAAGGAAAAAATTACATGATACGATTATAAGAGTTATAGAAATTATAATAAAAATTATAAAAGAAATTATTAGATTTACTTATAAATTTAAAATGTATAATTTGAAAATTTTGAAAATGTATAGATTTACTTATAGATTTATTTTATTGCCATCTTATCAAATTTGAAAATTTTAATTCAATTGAATGAAAATGCCATAGATAATGTAATTAATGAAAAGTTTAATAAATTAACTTATTTTTAAAATTTAATAACATAATATTAACTAAACATACTTAATTATTATAATTAGTTGCATGAAATTTATTATTATGTGTAGGTACACATACTTATATATACGAAAAAGATAAATAATAAAAATATATATTTAACAAATATTAAAATATATTTACATTAACAATAATAAACTTTCTATATACTTTATTGTAATTTTAGTTTATTTTTGCAATTTTTTAAAAATGTGTATATTTCTATCAACAATTTTTTACAAATAATATATATACATAAAAATTATTATTATATTTTATTTTTAGATGATAATTAAAAAATAATACAATATACATTTATATATAAATTTTATATTTGATTATGTAATTTTTCCTATAATTGTTATATTGCGTCTTATAATTTTTAATTTGAAAAAAAAAAAAAAGTCAAAGTAATAAAAAAATAATTTGAAATATTAAATATAATTATATAATTTTATTAGAATATTTAATAACATTTATAATTGGATGATGTAATTTTAATATATTATCTCTTCATATGTAAAAAATATTTTAATAATTTTCAATTAAAAAAAAAGATTTTAATAATTTTTAGATATTAATTAATTATTTTTAAAAAAAATCAACGAAATTTAAACTATGAGATCTAAGGGTTTATAACGATAGAAATATTATAATTTTAGAGGGTATTTGTATCTACTTAAAATAAATATGAAATATCATTTTAAAATTTAAAAAATGCTAAACGATTTTTTGATTATTTAAGTGATTAGTTTAAAACTTCCTTTTAAAGGTTAAAAATATAAAAAATTTAAATTAAATATAGTAATTTTTTTTTAAAACGATATTTTCGAAACAAAATTTTTACCCAAACACCCATTTAGTTCCCACACAAAACCGATATCAAGATTTCAAGATTTCAATCTAACTGTCTGAGATAGACATAATTAAAATAAACCTTAATTTGACATATCAAAATATTATATGTGATACATGAAAATATTATTTTGGTTAAACAATTGAAAATTTAACTACGGCGATTAATCTGAATTCAAACTGTAGAGATTATTTTGAGGATTTAAATTTGAAACCACCTATTAGTTTACTATTTAAACTAATTAAATATTGATAAATATTTATTATTTTAATTACACATTATCTTTCATTCAATTTATTTTTATTGATAATAAATACATAAATGGATTGGGTAAGTACTGAAATTGGATTCTTCCCTTTATTAAGAAGAAAAAAAATCAAATCAAATCAAATCCTTTCTTCAGTTTCCTCATATTAATTCATCTTTCTTGAATCCTCCGTGAAGCTTACTTGTTCCTGCAAAGGGCGTAGCCATTTCTTGTCACGCAGGTATGGTGTTTGACATAAATTCTCCCAACTAATCATTATGAAAATTAAATCAGTTGGACTGTACTCATACTGACACTACTCTTTGCAAGAAGTGCTTTTAATGATGAAGAAAGAAACGCAGTGAGAGCCCTGTGACTGAGTAGGCAATACAGTTCTGGCCGAGAAAACTTTTAGCGTGAGCAGTAGAAAACCAATTAACTCAATCACGAGCTTTATTAGAGAGGGTCAGAAAATAAGCATTTAACAAATTTTCCTTTACTTTACACGCCTTGTTCTTTGTACTTCTTTTTTTACTTTGACAAGCAATCCTGAAAAGGATTTGTAATATTGAATATGTACAGTTTCTAACTTTAATCCCAGTCTCTTTAATAGTCTTATTAATCACTTCCAAATTAATAAAGTCAAACTCGTTGTTGAGCTAATAATTCAGTAGTAGAGTGTTTGTCTTGTAACAAGTGAGCTAATAACATTACATATAAAGGGTTTATGATTTTTTGCTAATTAATTGACAGAAGATACAAGTAAAATTGAAATCTCAGTTTTAGGATCTAAAGCATCTAAACAGACACTCACAAGATCTAGCCTTCTTTTTAACAATTGCAGAGTTTATAATAGGCTCTATAAACTTTGCTTTCTCGCTCAGTTCTTCAAATGCGTCGACAAGACTTTGAAGCCTTGCAACACATTCAATTAAAAGAGAAGCAAATGTTGCTAAAGATAAGGCACTTGCACTCTCATATGTTCTACATTCATCTTCTTCAACGCCTGTTCCATCATCAAGAGAAAGACGCGAAGGCCATCGTGCTTGTTTCCTGAACAAGTTACCTGATGAATCTGTTGAGTGTGAGGAAGGTGTCCAAACAGAAAATGACCTTAAGTCAAGTACATTTTCACTCAAGGACTTGAATCCCAAATGAATATTTTCATTCAAAGGATTTTGAGAGTCTTGCAGTTCTATTGCGCTTGTAATTTCCCAACTGTCAGATTTAATCAAGAGGTATGACCTTTCATCTATCTTTCTTTGCAATTTCTCTGCTGCTTCATGTACCTCTTTTAGTATATCTCCATCAGGGCCTAATTTTTCCATTCTGTCTACTTTGCTCCCAAGTTCGTGCAAAACCTTAGCAGCTTCTGCTCCAACTCTCTGGAGCTCATTGTGAAAGACTTGCCGCCTTTCTGCTGGGGCCTGCATACAGAAATTGTAACTTTCTAATAATATTCATTTCTGAGAAACATCAAAATCTTATCAACAGTCACCTGTATTTCTGAGAGAATGCATCCATGAAGTGCCATGACCATAAACGCGCAATGCCTCAATGCACCACATACTTCTATGTAGTTTTTCCAAGGATAATTAAACATTTTGAAACGGCCATGAGGGGGTTCCCAGATAGCAAATCCTAACTGCATAATTTAAGAACATTCAAGTTAAACAGTTATTAGTACATTTGGGAAGCAAGAAGCAACTCTATTATCTAGTATAACAATTACCAGATTATCTTCTTTGCCTGTAGACTGCACCACTGATCTGTAGGCATTGTAAAGTGGATCATCATAAGCTTGGAAAGTTAGGATTCTTGAGGGAATTCTCTCATATTCGACACATTTCAAGTACCCATTAACACAACCTGAAGAAAATATCAGAAATTATGCAGAAATGAATCAATAATATGTATCTGTCATGCCAGGATTTGATTTCCTGACATTTTGCATTAAATGCAGGCACTCGACCATTAAACTACTGATCCAGTTACATGTAATATTTTTATATAGCAGAGTAAATGCAGCTAACCTTCTAAGGAATTAGCCACATCCTTGAAATTTTTCACCACCAAACTATGCAAAGCATCACCAGCCCAGATGGGGTATATACACACATTTACAACTAAACAAACACTAGCACCAAGTGCAATTAGTACCAATCTAGTTACAACTGCTTCAGTGTATTCTCTAGTCCTGTTCCCAGCTACCATAAGGATACAATAGGTCAATATGAATACCCGAAATCCATATTCATAAGGCTTCATTGTCGGATACAGTTTCAGATAAGAAGCGAAAAATCCTAATCATCACAGAGAGAGAGAGAGAGTATTTAGAAACCAAAATTGCCTAACAATTATATACCAGAGAAATTAGTAAAGATACAAACCTATAACAAAAATACTGATAACAATTATAACTTCCTCCCATTTACCAACCAAAACAGAGAGTTCAGCACAGCAAAAGGCAAGAATTCCAGCACATAATGTACCCAATAGCCTATTAAATCCTTTTATAAAAGTCGCTCCTGCATATAATTGAAGATTAAAACAAAACAGAACATGCTAATCAAGAAACAAATTCGAAGTAAAAAGTTTAACTTTCTTGATAGTAATTAATTATACCTATGCTATATTCAAACATTACAATGACTGTTAGTATTGCCCAAATAGAGTACTGAGAAATATCATAGAGTCCTTTCCAAAATATAAGCAATGATACAATTGCCAGTGCCAGTCCCATTTTGATTGCAAATATGATTTTTCTAGGATCAGACCGACCCATTTCCTTTGCTTTTTCAACAAAATCTTGAAACTCATTCAAAGATTTCTTGATTTTTCGGCTAAACATACTAAGGCAAGTTGACTTATTACTTGTGTCATCAACGTCAATAATAACATCTCTATAACTGCCTAAGAGAAGGTGCCTTTCTTTACTATTATCCATTTTATCTGCATAATAGCAAGAAAGTTCTGTTAGAAATTAAGAAAAAGAACAGAAATTGAATATCCAAGGCTAGAAATCATAATAAATAAGCTACTATAAATATAAAGACTTACAGAATGATGAGGATTAGGCTTCACTAGAGAAACTTCACATGCATAATAACAGATACGCAATTCCTTAACATTATACAAGAATTAGTATTATCACTGACAATAATAAGCTTTGGCTCAATAATATTAAAATTATTCGAACTCGAATGGCAGCCTCTATTTTTATTTTTTTTTTCAAAAAAGAAAAAGCTAAGCCCACAAAAAATAACACTTTTTTCCAAAACTAATAGTGACCCTTTTCTTAATATTTATCCATTCATCTCTCTTGAAAATTTAGGAGCCATATGATCTTCTAATAAAAGGCAGTGCCTATCCTGCTGCTTTCAACTAGAAAAAAAGTTATTTGCAGAAGATTATTGGATATTTTCATGTCCATTCTTAATATCATTGCCTACCCTGTCGGCTTCAAATTTCCACTTTACAACTCCAAATTTTTTTTTTTTTTTTTTTTTTTCACTAGTACTGTTTTGGCCATGTTATAGTTATGGTTCACAAAGGATTTATATACACTTGTTTGTTAGATTTCTGCAATTTCTTTGGACTCTTTCGCTTCTAAGTGTAGAGGATAACGATTGTTTCCAAGATCTAAATAGCTGTTGCCAAATCAATGAACAGGGGTACATATCTTGAAAGGAAGCATCCCATCTCAGTAGATTAACCTTTTTTTTACATAAAAAGCTATGTTTTTAAATGGCTAAATTTCATTATATATATATTTCATTGAACTTAATTTTAAATAACATTATCACCATATATATCTATTTTTCTTTTTTATTCGATAAGGGCCAATTCCTATATTTAATAAGACTAAATCTTCTCTTTCAGGTGGGTTTAAAAACGCATCACTATACCCAATTTAAGCATTTAGAAATTATCTTCTGAATATTTCATATATATTGCAATTTGTACTAATAATTTTTTTTAATTTCAGTAAAATGGGTATTTTAAGAGTTTAGTTCTCAATCATATTTTTTTTTATGATAATTAACAAAGAATTTTTTTTTTCAATTACATTTTCTATAATTAAGAATGTGATATAAGATTTTTATATTAAGCAATCACAGGCTTAATATTTATATCTCAACTTGATAAAATTTTAAATTCCAAGTCGTTTTTTCTTTTCTTTATAAATAAAAGAAAATAGTTAGCATATTAAAATGTTGACTAAAATGGCTATAAATATTTATAACTACAATGTTTTTGAAATTTTCATTAGGCAAAGGAACAGATTATTTCTAGGAAACTTCGCCTTTCTGCATAAAAATTCATGGAGGATCTTACACTTATGCCTTCCATATAAAACACTCAGCTTGGAAATTTCCTACTTCATTTCATTGCCACTGTAGCATTCTTTGTCATTTTCTTGCCAGTATAGTCAAGTCAAGTGCATCTCTTTAGAACTTCACTTGCTAGTCAATTTATTATTTTTTTAGAAAAAATATTATTTATTTTTAGCTGTAAAACTATTAATTAATTTTTATATATTATATGAAATTAAATTAATTTATTTCTTCAGTCTAATTATAATTTTTTAATTGTTTTTATTATATTATCTTGTAAAACTTTGTGTTCATAAAAGGCTGCAGGTAATAAAACAATTAGTTCAGGAATTGCTGCCTTTTATAAATACTTACTTCCCTTGATTCAATATTATTAAAAAATAATTATACTTTATTTGAAAAGATAAATAAATTTTGTTAGAAATTAGTTGAAAACATAGAAAGTAATGATAGTCAATGATAAAATTTCAAAATCATATTATGTAAAACACACACCTTTAATTAAATTTCACAAGATAGTATATTTTTCAACCCACTTATGGATATGTTCAAATTAGGCATGGGTAGACTAGACATCCTACTGTCTCAATTTTTTTTTTCTAAAGGAATATTTTCATTTATATGTTAAAAATAATATATTTTAATATGAAAATAAAACAATATAAACATATATTAAGAAGTATTAAAATAAAAGAGTTTCAATTTTTTCAATACTCTTCAATTGTTTTGATATAATATTTGAATTGACGATTTAAAAAGTAGCACGTTATGTTTTATGATGATTAAATAATAAATTGATTTTTATATTTTTGAATAAGTTTAATTATTTGAATATTAATATAAATTTAAAATAAAAAAAATAAATTCGTAAATTGTAAATAGTTTATAAGAAAATAAGATTTTTTTTATGAAAAAAACTTGTGTTAAAGAAGAATTAGTATAAATCTCGTTAAAATAACAAGAAACTCTAAAAAGGAAACTAAAAATAAAACAAATACTAACAAATTCATTAAAAAAAACACACAGATTAACATTAGAAAAATCTGCATCAGCCAATCAAAAGGAATGATCGATAGTGGCTCTTCAAAGGAAAACTTTTAGAAAAGAATCAGAATGGAAAAAGAGAGAGAGAGAGAAGACTACTGTCTCACAATTAATCCATTTCAATTAATATAAAATTAAAAATTAAAAATTTCAAAAAAATTAAAATTACCAAAAATTTATATTTTTAAATTAATAAAAATCTATTTTTTAAAGATTTCATATTTTTTTTGATCTAATACAAAAATATAATCAACTGATTAAAAATATGTAAAATCATTTAAATTTGAATCAAGAAAATTCTCAATAGTGAATTCAATTAATATATATATATATATATAATAAAAGGAGATGAGATAATTTTTTTTAGATTAATATATACGTGTCGAATAACTTTTTAATTGAATTAATATGACTATAATTTTTAGATTAGCATATCAAAATATAATGTAATAATAAGTGTATATATGACTTAAATAATAATATCATATCTAATTTTTTCTCTAATATTTTTAAAAAAATAAAAAGAATTTTTTAGAATTATCCAATTAACAATGACAATTTTATCATAATTTTTTCTACATCATTCTATTTATGTATATTCTATCTAGGATGTAAGTGTACCGAGCCGATCATGAGCAGTTAGTATTCAACTCGATAAAAGATCATTTATATTCGGTTCATTTTATAAATGATTTAAATTTAAGTTTTACTTCAAAACTCAATAAATAAATGAGTTAAATATGAGTAAAATTAAATTTGATTCGATTAATCTCGTAAACAATTTAATTATAAGCTCATGAAAAAATTTATAATCAGCTCGATTAATAGATTCGAAAATAATTCAATTATTATTATTATTATTAGTCTAACAATTTTAACATTCCAAAAATATATTTTACCACTCCTATAATTTTTTTGTAATTTAATTAAATACACATACTTTTAATTTTCTTATATATGCAACTCTTAAATAAATATTATATAATTATAATTATATTTTATAATACTAATAGTATTTTAGATTAAAATTTTATTAGTATTAATATAATTTAATATTTTAATATTTAAAAATATATTTTTTATTAATTAACATTTTTAAGATACACGTAATATTCAATTTTAAAATTGAATTTTTTTAATTAATTAGATGTTTTTACTTTTATATTAGTTTTAAGTATTTTTTGTTATAATTATTTTATTAAAAATGAATATTTAACTATAAACAAGCTATAAATAAACTTCAAAATAAATCGAGTTTGAGTTTGAGCCAAATTTAATTATAATTTAATGAATCGAACTTAATTATTAAACAACAAATAAATTTTTAATGAGCCGATTTGAACTCATTATTAAACTAATCGAGTTTAAATATAAGTTTTTACTTGATTTGAAACTCGAACTTGAGTTTGAAAAAAAAATAACGAGTTGAGTTTAGGTAAACTAAAGCCCAACTCAGTTTAATTTGATTGCAATCCTAATTCTAACTAAAAATTTATACATATCAATATATATAATATTTTTTTATTATTTTTAAACTAGATCATATATAATAAACCTGACTAATATATTTTATTTATATTAAATATTAATATATAAATTAAATTATAAAAGTAATATTTAAATTTAATCATAAAATAATAATAATAATTAATGTATATTAAAATATTTTAAAAAAATTATCAGTTAAATAAATAAAAAAAAAAATACCAAAACTGGTGCAAAGTGCAATAAAAAATTATCCTACAGAAACCCACCGCACCCTACTTGTCGCCACCTCTACACATCATATAGGAACCAGAAAGAGATCAGAGAGTAGCTCTTCAATATGTTTCTTTCTGCACATATTAAAATAGAACAATGCTATCGACGCTGTTATTGTTCCAATAATGATTTTTTTGGTTAGGAAATCCAATAATGGTATATTGAGAGTGTGTAAACGATTTGATTTTTTTCTTTCCTTATAAAAACTCAAAATCTGTTTGAGATTTTTTTTTTAATGTATAAAAATGCAGAGTCATCAATTAATTAAGATTTTTCTAAATAGTGTAATTTAGGCTGTATCTTAAAATTAAATATATCATAATTCTTAAGGTAAATCCACCAATAATTTTTTTCTGACAAAATTATTTTTTTAGGCATGAGAAAAAAATTAATGGAGTTGAGTCACTATGGCTATTAAATTGAACTCTTAAATTTAATGATTATTAAAATTCAATAAAAAATTTAAAAGTATGAAATTGTATTAGATCCAAATATATTCATATGCTAGAAGAAAAAAAGACAGAATAGAGGGGAATATAATTAATTCATAATAAAACTTTAATTAGTTATATTATATTATATAGGTAATAAACTATATAAAAAAATTGCTAATTAAAAAAATTTTATTTTATGTTTGAACTTTCGTTCTACGACACCCAACATAAAAGCATAAATATTTTTAGTTAAAAAATAGCATAATAGCAAATCAACTGAAAATATAAAATAACTTAAAATGTTTTAGTGCTACAAATTTTATTTTAATTGTGGTGCGGTCAAACCCCATCTAACTCTCTAGGAAATCAAAGTTGTATGAGTTGAACAGTTATGGGTTTGGACTTTCCATAAGAGTTATAACCCACATTGTATTTAGAATTCTACTCTTAATACAGGCCTAGTCCATATCCAACTCCATTATCCTTTGTGCAAAATTTCTTTACTCATCTCTGAACTAAAACCCCAAATCCCTTATCCAAACCAAGCTCCTTCTCATCAATGAAGAGAAGACAGGGACAGAGAGACATTGTCTAATGGTTTTGCTGGAGATATTGTAACTCTCTCCTTCTATCTTTCAAAGTTTTTTCTCTCTCTATGAAGATGTTATCCATGGCATTTCAATCTGGTGTCTATAGTGTCTTCACATACTCACCATTTCCTTGTCAGAACCCCAATTGCAAGACAACCAAAACAAGCATTTTCGTTAATTCCAAACCCAATTTGTTGATCTCATCAACATTTTTTGACCCAAAATCCAAACCCATTTCAAGAAACCAAAGACTAATTTCTTTTGCAGCTCCAGAAGCTCTGGCAGCTGAAATACCCACTGATGCAGAAGAACCTTCAGAAGATGAAGAACCAGTCCTCAGTCAAGAAATTGAGGTCCTAATTCCTCTCTTTCTTTAACTACTGCTCTCATTTGTTTATATATAACTTGTTATGTTTAGTAATGTTTCTTGATTTTTGCAGAAAAATGAGGTGTTGGTGAAGCAAGTGGAGAAGCCAAGGCTGGTATTGAAGTTCATATGGATGGAGAAGAACGTTGGGCTGGCTCTTGATCAGGTAATTCCTGGGCATGGTACTGTTCCCTTGAGTCCATATTACTTTTGGCCAAGGAAAGATGCTTGGGAAGAGCTTAAGACAACTCTAGAGAGTAAGCCATGGATATCCCAGAAGAAGATGATTATACTTCTCAATCAGGCAACTGATATCATCAATTTATGGCAGCAAAGTGGTGGCAATCTTACCACATAAGGAAACAAACATTTTGGTTTGTTTTTGAGGTAATTAATTTGTTTTATTTTGTAGTTAATTGTTGTGTTTAGGTGTTGACTTAGCTAGGTGCTTATATCCTCTTGTACTTTTGGTCCTATTATAATGTATTGAAGGATGTATTTGCATTTGCTGGTTTCTGTAACTGTGCTATAGTTCAACGATACATGAATAATTCTCAATTAGTATTATCTCATTGTAAGATTTGGAACTTGTTTATGGTATTTTTCCCTGCCTTTTAGTTTAATTCAACAATATGTGAAATTATTTAGATTTTTTTAGGGACATTTTCAAATTGCTTATAAGATGCTTTTTTTAAGAATTTTTTAGGTATCCCACTTCTGGTGGTGTTGAAGTGATTTTCTGAGAGGTTCAACTAGCACTAACTTATCCATACATGTAAGCTTGACAGCTTTGTACAACCATTAACATTCCTTAAATAATTGTTAGAATCGAGTTTCCATTATGTTCCAAGTTTTTTTTTTTTTTGGGAATCTTCCTTGCAAACCCCTGTAATGTTTGATGTCTGACAAGTTCAGGATATGTTTGATATCGCTATTTGAGTTGCTACAGAGAAAAGTACTATAATAAAAATATTGATTATAAGTCATCAAAATCTATGTTGTAGGTGAATTTCATATATTCTAATCATAAAACCTTCAATACCGTTAAAACAACAATTTCAAATTGTTGTTTTCCAACATGTAAAATGTTGCTTATTGAGAAAGGCAGTTTGAACTTCCATGTTAAACATGCTTGATTATATGCTCAAAATCTAACTCTAGACTAGTATATTTGATTAACATTCAACACTAAGAAACAGAAACTCCTGTGAGCTTTTCTTTTCAAGGCAACCAGTATGCTTTCGGTGTCGTTAGCCATAAAAGGAATTCACTAATACATAGAATTGAAGCATCACATTTGCTTTCAAGTAAAACAATATACAAAGTTCAGTACATCTTTCTAGTAAAGATACATAATAGACAACATTTAAACCAGTTTGAAACCTGAAACACTGAGTTATTGTATTTGAATATTTTAAAGAACTACATAAAGCTATAATTCCTCTTCTAGATTCAAACAGAGAAGATAGGCCACCAAACCAACTACTGGAACAAATCTGAGATAATACACTGCAGTAACCTTGCTTTTCTGAATATTCTGTAAATTATCACCTATCAGCCAAGGCTGGAAGATTATGTAAAGACATATATCCCAAATGAAGGCATAAGCCAGCCTCTCTGATCCTAGATAACTAACCAAGAACTCCCATCTGTCTGTTATGCTCCCAAAATTACCATCCATTCTTCCGTAAAGGGCCCATAATCCAGAAACCAGACATGCTAACCCGCCAATAAGCCCGACTATTGGCGCACCATTTGTCATTATTGTGCCGAATTGGGAGCGCTTTCGTGGAGTAGACTCAGAATCAGCCTCATTTAGCCGGATAGCCATGTAAGGTATTAAAAATGCTGGTATCACATGAACAATAAAGGTAATTTCGTTAACACAAAATATTTAGTGGAGTCTTGCAAATACTACAATTTGGCATCGTGGGTTTGCTCTTCAGGTATTTAGATTTTAGGAGATCACCAGGCTCCTATTGTGAGGGGAGGGGAAATCTATGACCACAAATTGACACAAAATAAAAACACCATAAAGTGAAATGGTAACCAACTTATCCAAAAATCCTTAAGACCTATATAGAAAAAAAATAATACTCACAAGTCCATGACAAATATGGTCAAGATAATCTATTCATCAAACAAAGGATTCTATAAAGGAAGCATACTGTTTGTGAGGAACATTTGCAGGCCCCATAAAACGTCTAATGATCCTTGGTATCTATCTCTCTTACAATCTGAGAACAGCAAAGGAGCAAACATGAAGGTCCATCCAATAACAAAGTTGAATAATCCTTCAGACACCTGAAGCAAGAAAGATTGCCAATGTCAAAAAGAATGTTTATATCGGGTAATGAAAAAACTAAGAGCCAACCAGATTTAGGTAACAGAAGAGTTATTACTGGGTGAAGAACCGGGGCATCAATGAGATGTATGCCAACTACTCTGCCAAAAAGTTCACTGACAAAATCAGCAAGCCAAAAACAGCCATCTCTCCCAGCATAATAAAATTACAAAACTACATAGAGTTCACCTACATATAGTTGGTCGCAAAAGTAAAAAAATGCCTAGGTATAAGGAATTAAAATGCTTGTAAAAGAACGTCGACAATCAGGACAAAAGCTAAATCATCCGATGCTAACAGATACATAATAAGTTACAGGGCTTATAGCATATCGATGACAGACAAGAGCTA
Source organism: Aleurites moluccanus (assembly GCA_948193065.1). NCBI lineage: Eukaryota > Viridiplantae > Streptophyta > Magnoliopsida > Malpighiales > Euphorbiaceae > Aleurites > Aleurites moluccanus. The sequence goes on from CANXYC010674191.1 coordinate 21,231, forward strand.
CAACAGTTAACGCATACCAGAATTCATAACTGGCAAGATGAAGAAGAAATTGAGAGAAAGGCCAATGAGAGAATTTACAGTTTCCTTACTAATAGCCCACACTGGATCTCCCTGTTAAAACATACAAATAAAATCGTATTATCATATTACGAATAAATTCTATTTATAACAGTAGATGAAGGAAATTATAATTATTTTCTCTTATTTAATTTCTTTTCATTTCTCCTGCACAATTAGTACACCAAACATAGCTTAAAACAAGAGCAGAACAAGCAACCACATACACATAAAATTTCAGGAACCATTTGGATAAGTGGGGATTTGAAAGGAAGGGACTTGGATTTGAATAAGGTTGAAAATTCATAGATATGGAGTCATATATTCATAAATGATTATCAAAAACTTGATTTGTAAAGGATTTGAAAAAAAAAAATTTCCCCAAATTGGTTGAAGCATGTTTTTCACCCTCCCTATGCAAATTCAAATCTTTCTTTATATAATAAATTGAACCAAAATCTCAACTTCAAGCTGTTGGATTTGAAATGCCCTATCCAAGAACAGAATGTTACCAAAATAGAGAAAGAGACACACTTACAGGGGCATAAGGAAGTAGAAAGAGCCACAAAATGTAAACACCTTCAATTACCCATAATATTATTTGAAGTACTTTCCATAAATTATCACCATTGCCTTTCTCAGAGGAGACGACGGCGTTTGAGATAGTGGGTTTGCGGCGAGCCGCGTGGCAAACGAAGAGGGTCTTCTTCAATTTCAAGCCATTCTTCTGATTCCGATAACAGATAAGAGGTTTTGTTATACGCCATTCTTTGTTTTTGCCCAATTGATAATAATGAGAAATTGATAATTTTGAATTATAAGGTTTGGTCGCTACAACTAAGGAATTGGAGGGGCAAAAGCAATTGTTGCAGAGCAGAACTTGAGTTGCTGCTGCCATTACAGTCTTTGTTCTCCTCTAAACAATTGGCTCAGCTTTTAACACGCGAGCTCACTCTGTCACATAGGCAGGCAGCGCCAAAAAAACGACAGCGTATTAATGGGATTTTCATTTTTTTTTTTTGGGTACACATGGCACCGTTTTAAGCACAGTTGTCTCCGTACAAGGTAAGTTTTATTCTCCTCCTCTTCACTTTTTTTGTGTGGGAATCAAAAGTTATCTCAGAGAGCATTGTTTTCCCGCGCATTTTCTCTCGTTTTCCAATCGGCAAATGGCTCCGAAATCTGATAGCGCCGAAGGTAAAAAACAACACAACTTCTCAATTTTACGAAGCTATTCGATTAATTACTTGTTTTATGAGTCTTCAGTGTATGATTTTACATGTTAATTTCGATTTAAATCCTTTTTAATCGATTTTTCAATTTATTAATCTTCGCTTCATTCTCTTTGTTGTAATTTTTTTCAGCAATCGTGCTCAACTTCGTGAATGAGGTAAGATTGGCTGCTCTTCTTGGGGATCAAAAAGTGAATATTTCTCATTTTTTCATATCTTTTTTGTCTTACTGGTAAGGAGCTGAGAAAATAATTTCTATGAAATTTTCTTCTCGAGATGCCCAAAAAAGATAATTCCTTTAATATGTCAGCATAGTATCCAAGCTTACTGTTGTTTAACTTTGTTATCATTAATTTTGCTCTTGTTTCTCTTTGTCCAGCAAAACAGGCCACTGAATTCTCAAAATGTGGCTGACTTGTTGCAAAAGTTCAATCTCAAAAAGGCAACTGTACAAAAAGCACTAGATACTCTTGCAGATAGTGGGAAGATTTCATTCAAGGAGTATGGCAAACAAAAGATATACTTAGCTCGGCAAGACCAGTTTGACATCCCAAACAGTGAAGAGCTTAGTCGAATGAAAGAAGAAAATGCCAAACTGCAGCAACAGCTTGATGATCAGAAAAGAGCAATTAGCGAGGTTGAGGGAGGTATCTCCTTTATACAGTTGATATTTGTTCTGCAGAGAATAGCAATGATAAATATATTAAATTCCATGTTTTGCAGAAAAAACTAAGTTGTCTCAATTCTGTAATGTGATGCATGCAATATACACATGCACATTTTAGGCGTCTGAAGTTGATTTGGGGGTTTCAGTTTCATGAATTTTAGGAGAACCACAGAAAAATTGTAAGTCAATCATCTAATACAATGATTGATGTACATTGTTGCAGAAATTAAAACTTTGCAATCAAATTTGACCTTGGAACAGATACATGAGAAAGAAGCCAAATCGAGAAAGGAGGTAAAACATGTTGATTCTTTTCAAGTATTTCTTTATTGCACTTGTTTTAGAGGATAGCTGTCCAAGGTGCGCCTTAGGCATGCCTAGGTTCCAGGCTCACTCAGGCTTGAGTTCAAGCGCCTGAAGGCTCCTTCCTTAAGATGCAAGCCTAGGCGTCATGCCACACACCTTTAAGGGATACTTTGGCATGTGCCTTTAGGACTTGTCTTTATTTTACTCTTGATTAGTTAGTTTTACTTTCAATCTGTATCCTGTTGTTCCTGTATTCAGGTGTTACAGTAAACCCTGTCCCTTTCCTGACCTTTACTGCTTTGATTCTATCCATTTGATGGTACAATCTATATCAATAAATATATGCAATAGCATGCAGTCAACTCTTACAAGGTGATTATCACTATATAATTTGGGTTCTAATCCAAGTCGAAATTTCCAGTCAACTCGAGCCTGTTGAGTAACAGCAAAAACAAGTGCTTTTAGGGTAAGGCTATTCAATTAGGAATTATAGATGTGGAAAAGACTAATTTAAAGGAAATAAATAAAAAGGAAGAAACATGGTGGTTATTATCCTCTTGCACTATTGTATGCACACTTCTGTTTTCAAACTTATATAGGTTGAGCTTGGTTTATTTATTTTATTTTCTTATACTTCAGTGTGCATGTGGCCCAGGTTGAACTAGTTGTTGTACTTATCTTCTATGAATTATTTACAAGTTATGAATTTTTAAATTTTTTGCATTTCAATTATTACTTTCTATATATTGAAACATTATACAAGAAAGTTATTCACATTTTACTACATGTGGTCTCACATCCCTCAAGTCTGTGCCTTGCACCTAGGCCACAATTACCTAGTGTGCCTTGCACCTTTGACAACTATTTTTGTGATGAGCACCCAAAAAAAATGTCATCTTTGCTGTATGTACCCAAAATTGTTGTTTTTGTAGAGAAAAATGGACAAAACTTAGGTCCTAGGTATCTTTTTATTCTATTTCAGGTAAAGGAAATGGAGGACATATTGGTAAAACTACGCGGAGGAGTTACCCTGGTGAGCCCAGAAGAGCGAAAGGCAGTTGAGAAAATGTACTCGGAGCAAATAAGTCAGTGGAGAAGGCGTAAAAGGATGTTCAAGGATATGTGGGATGCTATTACTGAAAACTCACTCAAGGATCTAAAGAAATTTAAGGTTATCGTTTTATGTTTCACATCTTCTGAACATTTGCGTTTGGCCTTGCATGAATTGTGTTCAAAAGTTGTTTCATGTTTCTGCAGGAGGAACTTGGAATTGAATATGATGAAGATGTTGGTGTGAGTTTGCAGTCATTCAGTGACCTACTACAACATGGTAAGAAGCGGGCCAGAGGCCAGTGACTCTATACGAGGAAACATGAGTTACACTATCAACCAAATATTTAGACATGTACGTTTGGTATTTTTTAGACGTACACTCATTACAATGTTTGTATATTCTGCATCCTTGTCAGAATAGGGTTTTGCTTTTCAATCCCAGTTCTGTTTTTTCAGTTCTTCCATAAAAAATTTATTTGCCAAACCTTTGTTCTACAAATGGTGCATAATGATGATACTACAGTTATTTAGTTCAAATGGCTTGGGACAAGACAGGATGTCTAGATAGCATTTGAATAGCTTTCCAAAATCTATTAGCCATTCAACTAATGGGTACAAGAGAAATTATTTAGTGCACCCCATTAAGTAAACAGGTGAACTGTTTCTACTTTTTGAGTTTTGCTCTCAGTATGATTAATCTTACTTTTACATTGATGACCATGAAAGAATTGATTGTCTACTTGTCTTTGTTAAATTAAAATTTCCACTATTTTTTTTTTTTGGTGCAAAACCGTTGATCTGGGTAGGGGGTCCTAGATTTCAGCATAGGAGGATGTAAAACTTAAACACATTTCATTTGTATTCATTAATAATCCTCTTCAAATAATATGCAAACTTAAACAGGCTTTATGGCTGTGTTGTTCAATTTAACTTGACAAAAATTTAACATCGAAAAAAAACAAAAGAATAAACTTACATTGGAAAAAATTGGGAAAAAATAAATAAAGATATTATATCAGCAAACTCACGAACATATTTTAATAAGTCATGCTTCTCAGTATCCATGCACCCCTTTGGTCCTGACAGAAATCGGTCCCTTCTCCCTATTTAGACCAGCTTGAATGATTGAAGGGATTTTCTTCTCAACTGCCTGAACCTCTCCTTCAGTCTTGCCAGACCTAACATTGGAATCTGAATCATAACTTTCTCCATCACTCTCATCAAAAACTATATCTTTATCCAATTTCTTGACTAGGTACTCTGCATCCAGATACATTGAATTCACCCTCGAGACATCATCTACCGGATCCGAATTTGAAGTAGAAGTAGATGCTAGCCTCTTCTGTTCTGCTACATTGTTGTCCTTCAACGCTGTAGCCTCATTTTTGTTGTGGGTTTCCAGATCTCTGGGTTCAGAGTCAAGTTTCATAGGCTCGTCTTTGTTCAATATATTTCTTCCTTGATTCTTGGGACTGTTCTGATTGTCAGGATCCCGGGGTTCAGATCTTGAGAGTTCCACAGCTGCTCTTGCAGCTGCTGCTGCATAGGCAGCTGATTCGAAAGCTGCTTGAGCTGCATCAGCTACATCCTTATACTTTTTCCTTGCGTTCACTGAATCAGAGAACCCATCTTTTTCCATCTCTTGGTGCAAATTTTGCAAATCATCAACCACCTTAGAGATACCTGAATTAGTTGATGTCTCTGGCTCAGGCTGGTTCTGTTTCTTGCTCACATCCATTTTTTCCTGCATTTGTCAAACGTTTAGTGCATATTATAATAAAATGTTGCACTTACATGATTAAACCTGCGTACCTCAGTTGTAATAGAAGCTTCCTCCAGTTGCAGAACAATGTTATTCTCTGAGGCAATTTCCTTGAGCACCTTCATTCTAGTATCCAATTCCGGCTGCCTAGTTGATAGCTTCTGTATCATCTGCAGGAATACAAAACAATTATGTTATGAGTAATATTAAACCATCATTGGACCTAAATAAATTAGAAAATATAATTTATCTCCTGATTAGAACATTAATTTGCACATATATGTTTACAGGGATGACAATATCAAATACAACATGCAAATTCATAAATATGACTATGAAGCAAAACATTAGTAATTGAAATATTGTATGGATGTAATAGAAAGTATACCTTGGGATTCACTCCACAGTTATTTCTCAATTCAATAGCACGAGCAACAAATTCTTTCCCATACCAAGAAGAGAGAACTGTACGGATTTCTTGAAGCTCAGGAAAATCTCCACATCTGGTAGATGCATACAACAAACTTGATACTGCTTCTTGCAATTCACCAGGACAAACTCTGCAGCAGCAAAAAAAAAAAAAAAACTTATATATTCCAGTATATCAGAATTTGAAAATCGGAAAATGAAAAACAAACCTGTCCTGTTCGATTAGATGAAGCCTTTCAACCAACAGATTACAATATCCTTCAATCATAACATATACATCTAACATATTCTGCTCCTTGATCAAATGCTCAACACGAAGAAGAGCACGTTCATGGTGAGATTGTTGAAGAAGCTGAAGAACATCAGAACGAGCATGATTGCACCTGACTTGGCGTTGGTTTTTGAAAAGTGAAAGACGAGAAGTAGCAAGATTTGTAAGTGATTTGAATTTTGAAGCCTTGAAAGATTTTCTTCCAAGAATTGCATCAAGTTTTTTTCCCATTTCTCTTTCTTTCAACTGATTTTCTTTATCAATGAAATAATTAAACAGAGAGAGAAAGAAGAGGGAATTGAGAACTGCAAGAGAACAAAAACAAATAAAAGGCTTGTTTGCTCCTATCTGATGACGAAATAGAAAGACGTGTTTGTCTTTTCTTAGTAAGTAAGAATTTTCTATTTTTATTATTATTTAAAATTTAAATTTAAGATGGGAAACAGCTTTCTACGAATGGGAAAATTTCAAAAGCAAGGCTTTGGTTTTATTGTCAATTTAGAGCTTAAAGTTACCAGTTATTAGAAATGGCGACCCTTTTCCATTGTGAGCCGCGTTTTTTGCACGCACTCTAAGAACGTCAGGACCCTCTCTGCGGTCATCTTATTCCACCTTTGTTTTTTTACGCTAGGTTTTTTTATTATGGCCGCTCCTTATTTCAATTCTATAAAATATTGGTATTTTAATAAATAAACTTTTACATATCTATCAAGTCTAATTTAATTGACCGTATTTAGAATATAATCAAGTCGAATTAAATAATATTTATTAAAAATTCAATGTTCAAGTCTAGATTTGAATTCAATTGAATTTTTATTTTTAAAATTTAAACTCAATTCAAATAAATATTTTAAATATTCGATTTGATTAGATTATATTTTATTATTATTGTTAATTTATTTATATTTTTATTTTAAAAGAGTAAAAAAAATAAGAATTTTCAATTTAAATATTTTATTATGATAAAATATTTTACCATTTAATAACTATTTATTAAAAGAAACTAGTTATTTTAAAGTGGACTTAAAAGTTCTAATAACACTAATATTAAACTTTCTGTCCTTAATAATAAAAAAAATTGTCCTTTTAAATGAAATAAAAATGCCTAATACAGCTTGACAGTGCAACTTTAGGGCATATCCACTGCCGTAACTAATCCGCTGTTCTTAAGAAGTTTTGTATAAATTAAATATTTTATTTGGCAAAGCAAATGAAGTCAAAAACTATTTCCGGCGAAAACTAGAAGTTTGAGAGACTCGGCTGCTTTTAGTACAGCAAGTCTTCGGAATTCGCTGAGAAAATGCTTAGGAAAGATTGATGTATCCTACTCTTACAAGAAACTAAATGAAAGAAAGGACCTTTTTCTTAAAATTAAGGCCCACCAATTGACATTTAATTTGATTTTATAATATCCTAAGTTTATATTCACCCAACTATCATTAATTTATTTCCACTTAATTACTTGCTAATTGCGATTTGCATATTTAATCATGAGAAGAAATGATAATGCGTGGGGCTTTGCAATATCCAATGCCAGAAAAAAGATAACATTCAAAACAAGAAGAAATGTTTTTTTCTAAATCCTATTTTAATTTAACTTTGTTTAGTTCTTAAATTTTTTGAATCTGGTATGCAAGATACAGACATTGTAAATGTATCATGCATTTTTTTTTCCTTTGCTGACACTAATAATATTAATGCAATTAATAAGAAGTTAATAAAATTTTTATAAATTTTCATTTCATAAATTGTTACATAATAAATAAATAAAATCAAATTTTTTAAATAAAAAATGTCATTTTCATTTCCAATACAAGAAAAATGAGGAAAAAAAAACGAAAATCACAGAATTACATAGAAAAGGAAAAAAAAAAGATACAAGATAGAAAATAACAAAGAATTTATATTGAATAGCGTGTTTTTTATTCTTTCCTTTCTATTTAACATCGACCAAATCACGTTGATTTTGTATGTATAACATCTGATATAGAATACGAACGACATTTACAATTTTAGTTGTTGAATAGTTGAAAAGTTGTAATTGCTATTTGCAATCTCTTGGAATAACAAAGTCAGTTAAAAGGAACTATGACATGTAAGTTGATAATGAAGAGATTGAAATATATCTCGTCTAAATATTAACAATTATTTGTATGTACATACCTTTATAAATAAACAAACATTAATTACATCTTCATAGCCTCGTGGGTTGATAATAGAGAAATTTCCTTTTAATTTACCCTAAATACTAATTTCAGGGTAAAATTATACCAAGTACAATTTGGTGATTGAAAATCTATGTACAATAAATTAAGTTCCATCTCCCGCATTAAATTAGGTGAGACCGTGAGATGCCAAGTCTAAGCCAATAAGTGCAGGAAACTTCTAAATCTCATTGGCAAAATTCCTCAGAACAAGTCATCTAAAAATCATGGCCTAAATAGTCTTGCAACTATCACATGTTTAATAAATCTGATTGGTTCATAATATTTATTTGGCAATTCACCGATAAATTATCAGCTGCGTTTACCAAACATATCAACAAACCAACATTTAAAAGCTCAAATGCTAAATGCTAAATTCAACTGCTTATCCAAACAGAACCACTCGCCTTATCCCTTCTAGGTGAACTGGAACAGTGCTCTAGGTTATATTAACCACTGGACATTCTTCCTCGTCTCCTCGCCAACTGCAAAATCTGTCCTCAGATACCTTATGTTGAAGTAACTGATCCATGTCCAATACAGCCGAACCACAAAGGATTTCTACTTCATCTAGAACCACATTCCCTATACAGTTCATACCATTAACTAGCACTAATATTCATAAATAGTTTTATAACACCAGCAATTTTGTTTCCATAACATCCAGGCCATGACATCGAATGATGATAATCCAACATTACCTGGTACTGAACTCCAAACCAAAAACAATTTAATCTCCATTTAATCTAGAAAAAGCTAAACGTCAGAAGTATCATTTATCCATCTCTACAATGAAAATTACATTTTCAATATTTATACAAACTTTGGTAGGAAAATTACATTGAATAAAAATAGGTACCCACTGCTAATAACAAAGTCTAGTATATACTTCATTACAAATAAGAAAGCACATAAGTCAATGAACTGTTCCCCCAAAAATGTTGTCTGAATGAAGACGAATAGCCAAGGAAAATGGGAAAACCCCTGACCCTAATCTCTCTCTATCACACAAACCCACCAGATGTTAATTACATTTTGTTTGGCACACCCCTCCCACTGCAACCTAAGGCTATCAACTCCCTCGCATATATAATGAGAAAGATGAACAAAACAAAAAAGAATAAAGCGAAGTCCAAATGCCAGATTGAAAACAGCACAGCAGGCAAATAATATAAATGCAATTCAAGAAATCAAATCATCAATTTTAACAATATGAACAATAGTGATACAATAGTTAGAGGAATAATATCATATCAGAAGTTGTGCCCAACAGGTTAGACATACAGGACTGGAAAAAACTTCAGATAAAAAAAAATCCTCGTATTCTAGAAGAATTCAAAGAGTAATTCACTTAAAGGACACACATCTGCAGAACAAGACATGCGCAAACTAGAACATACTCAAAATACAAGCAATTAATTGTCACAATAATTGTGGATAGGGACCTTCCACCAAAAAAAAAAAAAAAAAAAATCTCTCATAAAGAAGGATAGAATATTGAATTGCTCAATAATGATAAACTTTAATCCATTGAATACTTACAAAACTTGAGAAGTTGCATAGAAATGTTTACTTTTAATAATCCTAGTCGCACTAGAGTTAACAATCCAATGAGAATTAAAAAATAAGATAACAATTCTACACTACATTTCTCGGTATTCCTGTCTATAAGGCATAACCACAATGACTTCCACATTGTTGTGGCACCTGCTGCTGAGAATGGAAGTGTACAGCATTTCGCCTTTGGCTGGACCTCGAAGGCCCATCTTCATTTCATATATGATTTACTTTCATATAATTCAAGGGCATAAAAAGATTGAAAGGGCAATTCACTACATATATATGTATTCAAGCACTTCCAATAGAAATAAAAACATATTATTAAATTACCTTTCTATAATGTAACATCAGGCATCAAGCAACACTCTTGCTCAAACTTCCTAAGATTTACCTGTATTACGCCCCAATTGGTAATATAAAACAACAAACGAGTAGACAAACGCCCTTACCAAACTTCATTGGAAGTAAACAAGTGTTCAATTTCAGTTCAACACATAAGCTACTTAAGAAAATTTCACTCGTACATAAGCCACTTTAGAAAATTTCACTCATATCTAAATCAAACATTTAAGTGTTTGATTCTGAGTAGTGTGGCAATGGGTCAAGCTAGGTGTCAGCATTGCCGAAAACCAGGACAAAAGCACCCTGGCTGGGCTTTTGCCACTTTTTTCTTATACGTGAAATAAATTTCTTCAATCTCCATCTATTTACAGGAATCACTTTGACAAACCACAACTCATTTCCCCAAAAAGCATACAGCAATACAGGGGTGAGCATTCAGTCGGTTGACTCAATTCAAATTGATTTTTTATAAAATTGATGTAACAGAATTTTTCTAGGAGAAAAACCAAACCAAAATTTATTAAGAAACCAAAACCGAACTGACATGGTAATAACTTAAAAATATTAAAACCTGAAATAACCGAACTAAGCTAAATTTTTAAAAAATATATATATATATATATATAGATTAAAATATATTTTATTATTATATTATATTATACATACAAATATTTTATGCAAAATATATTTATAATATAATTTTCTACATAAATATGTGCATAAAAAAATAACTGAATTATATATTGATGTCTTTGGTTAAGTTGTTTTGGTGTTCTTGCCATCAAAACCAAACTGAACTGAAACTAACAAATAATGCTCACCGCTACACACACATAGGCAAGGCAAAAAAATCAACCACATTATGCTTTCCTTTATACATCCACATCCAAGAGGATCAACTTTTTACTAAACCCAACCATAAGTTCATTTAGCATTGACATTGTAGCTACCATTAGGGAAAACATCTTGAAAATGTTGATTTAAGGCAACTAAAAATAGTGTCTAAGATATATTTGATATGATTTTCCTTCAAAACTCTAAAATAGCAGAAGACAAGATGTTTTTCTAAGAATACAGTGAACGTCAAACATTGCATAGATAAATTTTATAGAAATTGCATAAATAATTTTATAGCTTCTAGGGAAAGCCCATACACTGCACCATATCCCAGACAACAAAGAAATTTCCTCATCCCTCATCAGCCAAACATAGAGTAACAACATTTGCTAACAGATTTAACCAGCAATAGTTCTCCAGATACATAACCAATGGAACAGAATATTCAGACATAACCAATGAAACAGAAAACTGAGTCTCAAAATTTATGATTAGACAATGTTCAAAGACTCCATACATTGAAGAAATCTATCACTCACCTAAAACTACGTTAACACCAAGTTCTGAACTAAGCACTCAAAAAAAATGCAGCCTCACTAAATGATGTTTATATTAGGCTTTTCTAAGAAATCTTCATCCATCATCAAGTACTGGTTTTGTTTCTGCAAATAAATTCATATAGGCTAACTACTAACACCTTATACACCAAGATTACTCTTCATGAAATAGAGTATTTAATGGCATCCTTGTTTTTGTATCAGAGACACAGCTGACAGAAAACAAAATGAAGATTTATAAAATATGATCTATGAGCCTCAAGGAGCATTTAACAATATGAAGATTTATAAAATATTATCTATGAACCTCAAGGAGCATTTAACAAAATGAAGATTTATAAAATATGATCTATGAACCTCAAGGAGCATTTAGATACTACAGCAACAAAAGAGAGACAGAAAATCAACAACATAAGAGATGAATCTCATGAAGAATTTACACATGATACTACAGCAACATAAGAGATGAAGAAAATCAACATCAAAACCACAGATGGTATTATAAAGCAATAAGCTCACAAAACCAATAACGCAATAAGATTCCAGTTCTAGATACTTACAAGAGTTGCTAGGGGATGAAAGCAATATGCTCACACAACCAATAAAGCAATAAGATTCCACATACTTACAAGAGTTACTAGGGGATGAAAGCAACGCCCTAAAAAGACAAGAGACATCAATATATCAGCATTTTCAATGCCAAACTGGTCATTTCACCTCTAATCATTCAAGGAGAGCAACAGTAATCAAATTAAAAAATTGAATTACTTACACATACTTGAACTTTAAAGTTGAAGCAGCAGATCTCAGGAGCATTTGCCTCCAGAAAGGTAGTCCATGAATCAGATGGATTGAAAATCATTAGAATATATATATATTTTCATATATGTAAAGATATAACAAAATATAAATCATAATATAGAGCACAAAATAACTATTGTCTAGTGAACTCAGCCACAAACATACAAATGGCACACTACTAACATCATCTTGGCACATTCCTCTTTCACACACACTTCTAGAAGAGGGAAAAGGTCAATTGAGGTAGTGGTACCACATAAAATGAATAGTTCAGAATGGTACCACAACCACAACAACAATGAGCAGCAAAAAATTAAATAACCACTGATAACTTGGGCGCAAACCCAAGACACTACTCTCAAAACACAAAAAAAAGGGATATGAGAAAAACATTTTCAAGCAAACAGAATATAGCTCACATAAATTCAAATCATAAAATTCTATTGAAGTCTACTTTGGGTGTTTAAACAAGCTCCCAGTAAACAAACCAAGGTACCTTCTCCTGGGTGCCTTTTAAGCATTTAAGCACTGGAGGGTTGCCTCAAAGGAATGAGCGATATCCTGAATGAAAAACTGAATTAGATTCCCCAGGACAGAGCAAAATTCCAACATGATAGTAATAAAATAGATTGCAAAACATAAATAGGAGTGATGACATTTGCAAATCTAAAATAATGATATACAAAAATAACAAAATAACAGGTATACATGATCCACCTTGTCAGCTAAAGCAAATGGTCACAAAAGTAAATTTCATATTAGAATCACAGGAATCCCAAAAATTTCTTTCCTTATTGATTTCCCACAATTCAATCGCAGCAACCATGTACAAGGTACAAATGTAATTGTTGCAAAGGAAACATAGACAGATATGATAAATTTTCACAATGCCCATAATCAAGAATGGTTACAAGAGGGGAAAAACGCTTTTGGCAAGTTGTCTTACAATAGAAACAGTACATTCCCCTGAAAGAACTGCCACCTGACCAAATATCACCATTTCTGACTTCGATGACTGCTATAACTGTCCAAAGCTCATAGGCAGCAAATAGAAGATAAAAGGCAGATAATGCCCAATGATTAGATAACTGAATATGAAGTCATAATGTACTAATATCTAGCGCAACAGCATTTCTGTTGTCAGAAAATCAGCAACATGGTTCACTTGCCAGTGATGAATGGATGAAGTTGTGCTTGCTGAACTGTCATCCTCTTCTCAGGATCCAACACAAAAATTTTATCTAGAAGATCTTTAAAATTGGCCAACATCTTTGGATCCTCACCAGGAGAACTTGAAATGATTGATCCAATATCTTTTGGCTTCATGTTCAGAATCATCCTCTTTATAGTCTGTGTAAGCAAAACTTAAATCTCAGTCAACACAAAAGAAAATGAAGAAAAAAGGTAAAAATGTTGAAAAATGTAGGTCAATGGATGATATAAGGATCAACGTGTACAACACACCTTTTTAGTAACAGGATCCTCCTCTATAGCATGATAATTCAAATCCTGGTCAAAATGCTGGTCAACAAATGCACCCTGCAGAAGAAAGTTGAAATAACATGCTATCAGTGCAAGAAAACTAAAAAACATAGATACAGAATAGCATGCCAAACAGCTTAAAGACTTGCACCAATAAAAAGGAACAATGAGAAAGAGAAAGGAGACGCGAGGGTTATGGAAAAAGGGGCAACAAATGACCAGAACCACACATCAAAATATTAGGAAACTAGGTTCAACAGAATAACTCCAGCCATAAAAGGCATGGTTTGGCCATTCTAAATAATGCTATAAACAATCATTACAGAAAAATAGATCTCACCTTCTTAAGCATCTTCTTTGGAAAGGGGCCCTTTAATTCCATGTGAAGCCGCAGCATGTCATTATTTGTAGGACCTGGAAAAAGAACTTTCCCAGTATAAAGCTCATACAAACAGCAACCTACAGACCACATATCCATTGGATGATCATATGCCAAGCCAAGAACTGAAACAGAAGTACACCAATAAGTAAGTTTCCTATATATAACTGTCAACCATCCAATAAGAAAGTAATACCATGTAATAACTCAATATTAGAACTTACTTATTTCTGGAGCACGATAAAAGCGGCTAACAAGGTATGGTGTGATCTCATTTTTACCAGAAGACATGGCATTACCAAAATCACAAAGCTTCAGCACATTTTTTGCCTCATTTACCTATAAAATAATGGGGGAAATTATATAGTTAGTTGTGAATTAATAATTAACTGGAGAAGAAACATATCCATGTAGAGTATAAGAGACATACCAGCATGTTATCAGGTTTTATATCACAATGAAGAACACCGCAGTTCTTAAGATGCTTCAAAGCAATAAAAAGCTGCTTTGCATATGCCCTCACAGCAGTTAGTTGAAGGCCAATATTGCGACCAACCTTTTTTAAGACTTCACGAAGGTTCATATGAAGAGATTCAAAAACTAAACAAAGATGATTTCTATACGTGAAACTTGTAAGAAAACGGACACAATGGCGCTTGTTGTCCCGATCTTCCTCTGCTAATTTATTTAAGATCTGAACCTCTGACTGACCGGCCTTAAGCCTGCACCGTAGAAGTAGAGATCAGAGCTGTTATGTTGTTGGCAATGGAAAAACATGGAAAGAACCAAATATTAGTATAAAATATAACTCACATAGTTTCATTGTTACGTATGATTTTTATGGCAACCTCTTCAGGTTCACCAATGCCAGCTTTCAAATCCTTGGCACGAACCACTGTGGAAAAGACACCCTTCCCATGAGCAGCCACAATTTCATACCGACCATCAAGTAATTCACCAAATTGGTAGCCTGCATAGGAAAGTAATAATCAAATGAGACAATGGAGCAAAATAAACATTGGATGAATGGATAAGAAGATCAATTCAGAGATCAACCTAAGAAACGTACTGCTTTGAAGGTCTATAAATGAGAAACAAATTAGGGAGCATTTAGTTGCCAGAATCACAAAGGAAAGTGACTCTGAAATCTTACATTCCAGTGTCTGGTTTGTGTAGGAATGTTATGTTCTCAGGAAGGCTCAATTACTGAACATGTGGGCCCCTCCCTCACTTCCTATATACATGAGAAAGTACTTTCCTAAATGAGTGGAAGGTAAAATTCCCATGGGACTGAATATTAAAAAAATGCACTAATGTTAATTCCCTTATTATAATAATATTTAGACGAAAAGCTTTACATTTATTTTGCTTAAAAAGATAAGAACTATATAACCTTTAAGATTTTCTTAAACCTTTTTCATAAATAAAATATTTTGGACAGTTAATTATGTTTGTCAAGGGCAAGCCATGGCACAATTGGTAAAATTGTTCCTTCAGTGACCCATAGGTCACAGGTTCAAGACATGGAAACAGCCTCTGCAGAAGTGCAAGGGAAAAAATATGTAATATTGCGCCCATCCTCCTACTGCATTAGCCAAGGAGCACTTTGTGCAGCAGGTAAGCCTTTTTAGTTAGTTATATTTGTTAATTATTTTTAAACAAATTTTTTATTTCATGTGAATATGATTAATATAAAAAGTTCTATCACATTAGTATTTAAATGAGAAATACACGCAACCTCACTTTCTATTTTACTTCAGAATCCAAATGATTACCCAGAGCACTGCCACGCAGTAATTCAAAATAATACCAAAAATCTCAAAGAAATGAGATTAGATAAATAGAAACCATACTCACCGTAATACCCATCAGCATCATCCCAGTTGTCATAAAGACCACTTCGCATAATTGGTAAACCATCTCCTTTGCTCTGCATAAGATGACATGTACAAAAATTTTAGTATATTTATCCATAACTCTCTCAACATGCTGGACAAGTATACAAGTAAACTGAAACAAAACAAAATTACAGATACAGAGAGCAGTCCTGGCTAAATTCACTGTTAGTCTGTTAAATCTGAAGATATATACAAATGTAATAGAACAGGTGCAAGGGAAGCTTGGCAGACAAAAAATATACATAAAGCTATATATCTTACCGATTTACGAACTCCAGCAGGTGTCTCACCAAATATATCATCACAGTATTTTTCATCTGACCTCTCACTCTGCCCAAATTGATTAAAAAAAAATTGATTAAAAAAAAAAAGCAAATTGATAAAATAAGTACCATATGATATGGTTTTCAGAAGAAAAATTTTGTGATGCTCAGCCAACATAACTCATAAATATTCTTTAGAAAAGCAAAGAAACATTTTGATATTATAAAAAAAAAAAGGCATACCTTTGGAGTACCCTCTCCAAGCCCTACAGCACCAGAAGTCCTCTCAAAAGCCTGTTTTCCATTTTGTGAAGGTGACTTACCAACAGAAAATGATTGTTCGACAACATAAGCATCACCATCAATCTTAGTATCAAGGGTTTCTTGAGTAACATTAGAAGCTCGAAGTGATTGGACAGCATGTTGTTTAGGTTCAACATCTTTGCCACATACAAGGTAAGCAAACATAAGCAACACAGCACACAAGTAGAAAATAAAAAAGAGAATGACATTAAAAGCACTTAAGCAAAGAAGCAAAGTTTTTGCCAAGTCCTGCTCAAGCTCAATCATTGGTCCTGTAAAATGCCAAGCTTTTTCTTTCATGATCTCCAGCATTGCCCAAGTAATGAGACAAAAAAAAATACCGTTGATTTTTTTTTTTTTTAAGGACTAAGACAAACATTTTTTAAAATAGGCTAGGTTCAAATCCAGCATGTGACAACAAAGCATGCTGTGCAATTCCATGCCAACTCTGAAAATCACACTTCTTAACCAAGGAATTTTTCGTAAGAAATTAATTTACAGAGTAGAGGCTTCAACTTTCTTAGCTAATGTCAGACCTAAATTGCAAGTATACATAATTTGGGACTAATAACATATAAAGCTTAAATGTACCTTGTTCCACATCTTCTGACTGAGCCTCATTTTGTTGCAGTAACTGCAGATTCCTATATTTTTCAAGAATTGCTTGCCTGCGCTTTCTACTCTCCTCCTTCACCCTATCTACATCTTCCTCTTCTTCAGCAAGTTTTAATGCAATTCTTTCTTCAAAATCATCCTGTTCGTCTTCAACTCTGGAGCATATTAGAAAAAACATATACAATGAAATAAGATTAAATTGCAGCCCAATGAACATAGTTCATTTCAATGATTTAAAAATATAAGATGAAATAAAATAACCAAACATGCAATAATGAGTGATATGATACCTTTCTACTGTGTCTCTGTCCCGTTCTAAAGAATCACCATGATAATTATAGACCTTTGTTGAATTGCTCTTAATGTCCCTGGCTTTTTCCCTATTTCTATCACTTCGCCTCTCTCTATCCCTTTCACTCTCCCAATATCGGTCCCTAACTCTGTCCCTCTCCCTATACCTATCCTTCTCCCTATTTCTCTCCCAATCTCTGTGTCTCTCACTAGCCCTAGAGGTGTCTTTGTCTTTGCTTTTCTCTCTTTCCTTCTGCCTTTTCTTATCCAGGTCCTCCCTATCCCTGCTCCTTTCCGGATCCTTCTCCCTTCTCCTATCCTGATCCACCTTATCCAAGCTCCTCTCACGTTGCTTCTCTTTTCTCCGGTCCCTGTCATTCACAGTGTCCCTGTTCCTCTCTCTCTCCTCCCTTAGCTCCCTTTCCCTGCTCTTCTCTCTTCTTAGCTCCCTGTCCCTGCTCCTATCCCTTACCTTCTCTCTTCTTAGATCCTTGTCCCAGCTCCTCTCTTGCTCTCTTCTATGATCCCTGCCCCTGCTTCTCTCACGCTCCTCTCTTCTCTGACCCCTGTCCCTGCTCTTCTCTCGTTCTTGCTCCCCTCTCCGTTCCCAGTCCAGCTCCCTCTCCCTGCTCATCTCTCTTCCCTGTGCATCCCAGTTGCTATGCTTGTCTCCCTGTCCCAAACTTCTGGTGTAACTAATACTGTACTCCCTCTCTAAATCTCTACTGCCATGCATCAGATCCCTATCACGTCTAGTCATTCTTTCGACATCAGAATCATTCTCAGTCCTTTCATGCTGTCGCCTTCTCTTCAAAAGAACCTCCTCTTCTACTATGCTGCGAGAACGAGATCTGTCCCTAGCATAATCACGAGATAATGATCTACTCATAGCAGTGACCTCATCATGGTACCTATCATGAGATGTTGCCACTGTCTTGTACTTATTCCCCCCACTTTCAGAAAATGATGACTTCACCCAATCACTTAATTTGCTCTTGTCACCTTCAGTTGTATCAACATCGCGGCAACTCTTTCGCTTGTGACTTCCTTTAGAAGAAGTGGCAAATTCCTCATGTTGTTTCTTGACCTCGCTCTGATATTGCCCATTGGCATTAACTTCGAGATCACCACTAGGAACTAATTCAGCTTGAACCTTGACCCTAGAATCTTTTGGTGAGCAAACATTATTGTCAAACTTATTAGCATTATTTGAATTAGTCAAACCACTGTCACTATTGTCAGCATTAACTCCCTGCAATATAATGAAAAATGATCAAGTATATGAATTTGCAAATGCATGATAACCTCTACTTAATAAGTAATTTAATCAATGAAAAAGTAGTGAACATGCAGAAATGAAATAGACAAAAAGAAAAACATGTAACTAGCTCTTACAAATCAACAATATGCCACCAGTTCTCCAATGAAACGCCTAGGGGAAACTTCTTTCTTTTTGCAATTCACTCATGTTCGTGTGTAGTGCAAGCAGGTTCTTACATATGTATAAGGGACATACTCTAAAAAGCTCTCACCAGACAAAAAAAATTCATCATTCCATCCATAGAAATCAAAACGCCACCATAAGCATCCGTTTGGCCACCGAGAGAAGTTTGTCAGAAAAATATAGTAGAAACTAGAAAAAGGTTACATTTAAAACCTGATTTTTTTTTTTAAATTAGGGGTTTCCAATCAAAATAGGATTTTCCAAACAGAAGCAAGCTCTTCTCAATCATTCAAAAAAGTAAAATGTAGCATATTTATTTTTCACTGTTTTCTCAATGACCAAACAGAAAGCCAAAAACCCATATAAAGACAATTTCAGAAAAACAATTGAAACACATAAGGACAGATAGAACACACCAGGTTTTGAGAACCGACTTTTTCCTCTCGTAATTCGATAGCCTTCGCAATAACACCACCAGAACCCTCCTCCTCCAAAATCTCCCCTTCCTCCACATCATCATCAACCCTATCACTATTATTAGCAACAACAGCAACAGGAACTGCAGGGGAAGAAGGCAGAGCAGTTTCATCACCACCTTGTTTGCTTTCCTCGCTATGCTTTTTGCTTCTGTGTGAGCGGTGGTGATGATGATGTCGATGGTGACGATGTTTGTGTCGCTTAGTAGATTTCTCCGCCTCATCGTCTGAAGGAGATCGCCGGTGCTTGCGACGCGAGGCATCGGTATCGCTAGCCATTGTTCTTCTCAATGGCTGGTCAGCAAAATTAGGGTTAGGATTTTGCTTGCAGATGTAATTTGCGAGATTGAAAGAAGGAGGGTGAAATCGGGAATTGATGATTTGTTATATGTGATTTAAGGCTCAGAAATTGGGTGTTGTTTGCTTTCTTCGGACGAGAAGTTGATTTCCTTTCCTTTCCTTTCCTTTCCCGATTAGAAGCAGCCCAAGGTTATAAGATTGGAGTGGGCAAAGCCCGTGGCGGCTATTAAATTAAATTATTAACAGATATTAATGAAAAATATTTACTTCATCCATCCAAAAAAAAAAAAAAAATCTTATTACTTCTTCCATTTTTTTATATATAAATCACTTTAAAAAAATATAAAAATTAATAAATTAATTATTATATTTTATTTTTAATATAAAATAATTATTATAACTTTTTTATTTTTTCATCATTATTAATATTAAACAGTTAAAAATATAAATTTAATTATTAATTAAGAATAAAATTAAAAAAAATAATAAATATAATTTTAAAATCTAAGAATGGCTTATTAAAATAAATTTCTCACTCTAAAATAATATATATAAAAAAATAGAGGGAGTATATTTTACGTATTAATTAATAAGTTTTATTACTTTTAATTTACCATATTATTTTTATTATTTTTTTAAAATATTCTTATTTAAAATATTTCTATTATACACAATCTAATATTTTCTCTATTTTTTAATATTTATAATAATTAAAGTACTCTTATTTTTTAGTTAAATTTATAATTTTAATATAGAAAAATATAAATATAATTAATATTTGTGATAATATTGATGTGAATTAATAAATAATATATTTAATATTTATCTGTTAAATTAACATTTTAAAAAAAATAGGATTATATTTTGAGACTGATGAAAAAAGAAAATAGCATTATTTTTTTGAGATAGATGAAATATTATTTTTAAAAATTTAATTTAAATCTTAAATTAAATCTTAGGAATATATTCAATTAAAACTTTTAAAGATATTTATAAATTTTTTTAAGTAAATAGTTTTTGCAGATTTAAAAAAAAAATTAATAATTTTTGTGCAATTTATAAATTTATGCATGACTTTCAAAAATTTTATTTTAAAAAAAAATTTATAGAAGTTGATAGACTTTTATAAATATTAATAATAAAAATTATTTCTAATATTTATTTTATATAAATTTAATAATTTTTTTATATTTCTCGTGTAATAAAAATAAATATTTTAAATAATAAATAATTATATAAACTCTCAATAAAATAATATTATTTAATCCAAATATCAAAATTAATTAAAATTATTTAAAAAAATATAATGTTCAATATTATTTATATGTTTATCCATCCACAAATTCACGATAATAAGTTCAAAAAAAGAATATCTATAACATAAAAAAAAACTTAATAAATAAAAAAAATAAACAATATAAAAAACACAATAAATAAATAAAACATAAACAATATAAAAAATAAAAAAAGACTTCAATGAAATACTGAAAACTTCTTTCCTTTTCTCTTTTCTTTTTTATTTTTTTGTTAGATGAAACTTTTATATTTTATAAAAAAAGTTGACTGAAATTTTGAAAGGAAGTGAAAAAATTTTAATAATATTTTTTATTCATATAATTACATAAAAAGCTAATAAAAATATACAAAAATATATTAGTTATAAAATCAATGGTTTTTTGAATAATTATTTACTTTTATACAGTTTATAAAAATTATAATTAAATATTCCTGATTTTTATAAACTTTTTAAAATCTTAAAAATTTTAATTAAATACATTTTAATTTTTATAAATTCTTTAAAATTATTATCAAATATCCTAATTTTTTAAATTTATCAATATTTTTAATTATTCTTATCCAACATTGCCCTTAGTCCAATATAAGTCTAATATAAGAATTTAACTTCAATTTTTTATCGATAAAAATATTAACATTGTGAACTGAATTTTGCAAACTAAAAAAAGTGGAATTCACTTTATATTTTTTAATAATAAAATAATTATACAAAAAGAAAAAATTCAACTTCAAAACTTAAAAATAATAAAAAAAAATTAATTATAAAAAAAATTATGAATTATTTATGAAATTATAATTTAATCATGAATTAAAAATTTTGATAATTTTATACATATACTTTTAAATTTTGATAAATTTAACACGAAATCGGAATCCGGTCAGAGTTCTGATATCTGAATTGACGTGACATATTGATATGATATTTATTATTATTATTTTTATCAATTCAATTATGAAATAAAATCGAACCAACTAAATCAAATTGAACCAAATCAATTTGAATCAATTGATTTGATTCAATTTTTTAAACCTTAATTTAGTTCGATTAATTTTTTAAAATTTTTTATTTTTTTATTCGGTTTGATTTTTTAAAAAGAAATCATATATATATATATATATATATAACCGAACTAAAATATATCGGTTCAACCTGAATAAATTGCTTTTTATTTTAGTTCGGTTCAATTTAATTATTTCGATAATCAAAAGAAATCGAAATATCCAAAACTGAACTTAACCAATTTTAATATTTTTGGTATTCAATGACCATAAAATTAAAAAAATAAAAAAAAATAAAGAGGTAAGAAATTATTCAGCTTAGTTTGAATTGAACCGAAACAAAATTCCTAAAATCGAATCAAAATAAAAATCTAAATTTTAAAAAATTAATCGAACCAAATAAAAAATTATTTGATTTATTTTTGAAAAAATAAACCGAATAAAAAAATTGAAACTTAAAAAAATAATTGAACCAACTGATTCAAGTTGGTTTAGCTCGATTTGATTCAGTTGATTCGATTTAATTTCCTAAACAAATGTTGACATGATAAAAATAATAATAAAAAATATCACGTGAATATGTCACATCAATTCCGACATCTAAACTCTAATCAAATTCTAATTTTATGCTAAATTTATCAAAAATTAAAAATATACGTATAAAATTATTAAAATTTTTAATTTAATATAAAATTATAATTGTGCAGATAATTGATTTTTTTTTTTTAATTAATCCTTAAAAAAATAAACCCATATCTGCAAACCCAAATATGGGTTTTATGATTAAAAAAAAAAAAGAAAAAAAAAAACGAAAAATGCATGAATTCCGAGTCTTGAACTAAAGCTCCACGAGAAGATCAGAGCAATGGCTGTAGCAATCGAATGCGCAAGTGATTGGCCAAAGTGGGCAAATCGTCTTTGAAAGTCGCCAATCGTGTGGATTGTTACTAGTGGTGGCTGGTGATAGTTTCGAATCAAGTTAGATGATAGCTTTGGAGGTCGTCGTTTACTATTGACTGATGGAGTTTGATGATGAGCTTGCAAGTACAAGTCTCCGGCAGTTTAAATTTTTCATCTTATTTAATAATTTATTTTTATTTTATATATATTTTTATATTATTTTATTTATAAAAATAATATTAACTATTAAAATATTTAAAAAAAAAATGACATATCGTGTATAAAATGATATATGAAATAAAAGATTCGAATTAAAATGATAAAGTTTGGTTTCGCTGATCGCCATGATAACCACTAATTGGCCTAAACAGTTATTTATTTTAATAATTTAATATTTATTATTTAATTTTAAAATTTTTATTATTTAAAAATATAAAGTGATTCTAACTTTTTCACTTATTAAATTTAGTTAACAGAGTTAATATTTTTAAGGGAGATATCTCAAATTTATGAAAATTAGAAATTGAAGTTTTTTTATTGGGCAAAAACTCAATTTAAGCCTTAAATTAAATTTTTAAAAATAATTCAGGCCTTGATTTGGCACTCTCGAATTTAAATATAAAATCTTATTGGGACATTTACACGTGCCGGACGGCTAAGGGCCACAACCCAAATCTGCATGCTCCAATAACAATGAATTAGCCCAAATTTAAGAGGATTCACATTCACTGAACTTTTTGGGTCCTTTAGGATGATTGGTTGGTTAGTTGGGATGCAGCAGCAGTATTTGGATATATTGGAAAAAAACTAAAGTTTTTATTTTGTTTCACTTTCCCGTTGTTATTGGCTATGTATGTACTCAATTTTAAAAACTAAATTGTAAAATTACCTTTAAAATTTTTTCAAAATTTTTATAAAATTTATTTTGAAGTTCTGGAGATATTTTCGATAATTTCCAAACGTTTTAGTTTTAAATATTTCATTACATGAGCATTCAATTTATAGAAATTTTCATAGTTTATAAATCAAATTTTATACTTATTTCATCCCATCGTAAATATACTAATTATAAAATATATAATTATTATGATTTTTTTTAATATTATTTTTTTTAATTTATTTATTACTTTAATTTCTTTATTATTTTAATCTATGTTGATTTTTCTAATTATCTTATATTTTATATCTTTTAATTATTATTTATATTTGAAATATATTTTTTAATAAGAGTATTATTATAATATTAAAATAAAATATAATTTAAATTATAAAATAAGATAAGTAAATTGAGACATAATAAAAAAAATTAAGATGTTTATTATAAAACAAAATAAATAAATAATAGTATATTATGTCAGGTATTTAGATCTTATTAAAATATGGCATTTAATGTAGCATATAATATTTTGATATAATAGGATATGATTTGGATTTTTTAAGCTAAAATAATCAATTTATTTCAAAACTCACTTTCACAAAATTCATTTTAATATAATTTATTTTGACAATTAAATTGCCAAACACATATCTTTTAAATTTTAGTCTCCACATAAATATTTATGAGAATTTCTATGTATGTATGACATGTCATGAGAGTATATTCAAATGTTGATATAGACATTAATAAAGCTCTCTTCAAATGTCATATGTGATATGAAATCTACATAATATTTTTTTTTAGAAACATATGGTTCATTTCTTAGTAAAAAGCCTAAATAAGGGTAGAATACAAGACTAAATTCAAGAAAAACAAGTAGATCTACATATTACAACAATAAATATAATATAAGATCTACCATAGAAAGAAGATAAACAGATGATTTTTTCTCCTAGTTGATATTGAGAGATCTTGCTTTCAATATTGGTGAAAGGCGAACTGCTATAAGGAATCAAGAACACACTGCTTTAAAGGGCATATTTTAAAGGGGGTGATAGAGTGGACTACCGAAAAGGGTTAGACCTTTGCAACTCCCACATACCAAGTGAACAAATCTATGCTTCAAACCTTTCAAATAAGCTGAAACAAGAAATAAAACATAAAGATCTGACAGCAAACCTAAGGGACCACCAATCCCTCACATGCACCACTATATAATGGAAAACTAAGCTCTCGGTACTCCAAAAAAGTAAATTTACTCGCATCTTCCAAAGTAAGGAAGAGTATCAATAGGATTAACCCAACATAAATTATTCACTCAAAAGAGAGAAAAATCTAATTTAGAGGAAAAAAATCACAAAAAAATATCATAGAAGAGTGGAGGGAGGAGATACCGCTAGACTAAATCAACGACACCTCTAAAGAAACAACCAAAAGAAAGGGAGAAGCTTTAGAAAAAAATGAGAAAATGAAAGGTCTAATCTTGTGGGTTTGTTTACATAATATTTTATTTAGTACAAAATTTCTCTCTACATGTTATATGTGATGTGAAATCTACATAATATTTTAATTGGAACAAAAAGTTCATCTTATCTATGGCTTTTTTTTATACCATAAAATATGAGAATAATAGAATTAAATCAAATTGAAAATACGAAATTCAACTTGAATCCAAACAGATAATATTCGAGATCGACTCAATTAGACTTGATTATTATTAAAAATAATAAATTTATTTATTTATTAGTGTCAAAATAAATTTCAAATAAATTTGGATAAAATCAATATCGACATTAATAAGTAAATTATTATATAATAAAAATATATTTAAAATTTTAATAATTTTTTAGGCAACCGAGTTATTCAAGTTGAGTATTAGATATTTGATTGCTAGACTCGATTAGAATTGAATCAAATTCAAATATTTTACAAATTAAGTTGAAGTTGCTAACTAGTAATTTGACTCATTTTATTCCTACAGAGTTGAAGTAACTTCTCGCTAAGGACATGAACTCCTGTCATTTAGGCGTAATACCACTAGCAAAATTGCCAATTTTTATGGAATAGATTACAATTTCATTTGAAAGGCACATGCAAATATTCTAGAATTTTACCTAAAAACAATCTTACAACATCATTTCTTTTATTTTCAAACCAAAATTTAGACTGCATATGGAAATGGATGGTTATGAGCTTATAAACTCTTGATAGTTTCCTAAATCATATTCAAAGATGATTTACATATATAATCACTTTCTGATCAAACTGATTATCCTTCTAACAAAACTAAAACATTCTACAGCAACATTGCAATTTAATTACAATCTACAGTATTGGCTTGTTTGTAATGCAGAGGTTATACTAATGCATTCTTGTGTATCTGCTCTAATATTTGGTCACATTTTGCACACCATCATGTTCTGTGAATATATAATTTATATATGATATATATCACAGTTTTTAGCCAGAGATTACTGGCCTTGAGTCTTCTTATCCCTCCTTCTCTTCATTGCCACCAAGCTCCTGGATTTCCAAAATTTCCACTCTGCGTTTCATCTTCTTTCTTAACTTTATAGCTACATCTGCAGGTGTAAATCTCCCGCATACGACGATCCTGCGTTCCTGCTTAGCAATCATATGTGTTTCTATCTCTAAAAATATGAAACAACAAGACCTGCTTAGCCTTTTATAAGGTAGTGTTACGTATAAGTAATGCTCAATGAATAATTTAGCAATAATTAATTTCTTTATTAATAGTGATTAGTGAGAGCTTCTTTTTTATTGTTTTACCTTTCATTTTGAGTATAATTTTCCTTGCTTTTTTGCAGCAACCGTTGCAATCGAGGTTAATTCTCATCACCATACAACAAGTCTGCTGAAGAACATCAAAAGTACGAACTATATCAGCATTTTAATGTAACTTTATTTTCTTTTAAAGGAGTTAGGAAAAAAAAAAAAAAACAGAAACCCTTTAAATATGCTGTTTGTCCTTGCCTTTGCTGGCATGAAGCTGTGAACAGACATTTCAAGATCAATGATTGGTTGCTATGATGATGGCTAAAAAGAAGGTAAAGAAAAGGAAATATTGGAATTTGGGAATTTGAAGAATCAAAGACTTCACTTTCATTTTAGAATCCGATTCTGCTAATAGGCTTAAAAAGTGGGGATTTTGTTCGTCACATTGGACTTATTATCCCTAACTTAACATTTGTATATAATTGATATTATGAAACATCTCTTTCTTGCTTGGAAAGGCTATGTTACAGAAAATTTAAGCCACCGTACTATTAACTTGCCCTGATTTAAATTGTCCTAAAGGCAAAGAAAAGTTCTACAATTATCAGATATTTTGAAGCTAGGTGAGGTCGATGCAACTGCTTAACTACTCAGTAAAAGAAAATCTTTATCCTAAACTTTTTGATCAAGCTTTACCATAAAAACAAATAAACTTTTTGATGAAGCTTTACCAAAAAAACAAATAACTTTTATCCAACAAATTTTCAATTGCTATCTCACTTAACTTTTTTATTTCCTCATTGTTACATAACAATTATATACAAAGCTAACTCAACCTGATACACTCTTTTTTTTTTTTTTTGGTTAAAATGAGCAGCATATCAGCTCTCATATTCCAGGCAGAGTATTACATTTCATCGCAGTTTGCTCCCACATTTTTCCTTGCATCTACATTACTGATACACTTTTTGAAACATGCCTGAAATTTTTTACAAGTAATCAATTGCAGGCAGAACGAAAAATCCGCTTGATAATGGTGATTTTGCTAAAAGGATTCCTGTTTATTGCAGCAACTTGCTTTGAGGGCAATCTAAATCCAGGATATTTACAAGTGAGAGTGACTTTCTTCTCCAGCACATTAACGCATATAGATTCTGTCTCTGCGAAAACAACAAGAAAATTGATCTTTTACAGCACATTCTATTCCATACTGAAAACCAAGAATTTCAATTTTCAACCCATGTCAAAACAGCCAAATCCATGTTGCAAATAACTCGGCAAGTAATGGCAATAAATGGGGTCCAATTGTCGCAAAAAGACTCATAACTATGCATGCCAGATGCCCTACTTGAAATTCAAACAATCATAAACAACTAAAAAATAAATAAAGAACAGTACAAGCAAATGAAACTAGAGGCTCTCAAGTCTCAATATTTTATCCATTATTACAGTACCAAATTTGCAGAATAGCTGAAGTGATAGTTTCCCTTTATAATGAAACAAACATTGGACTTGGCATGCATTTTAGCGAGAATCATGAATTATATTTCAGAACCTCTTCTTTCTTTTCTTTTTCTTTTTAATTTCTCAATATTTATGGATCAGCTTTATGCATCATAGACACAGTGATCTTTGGAAAGTACTATTGAAGTTCAAATGTTCTCATTCACTTACCGCTGAAAGCAGTAAGCCAAAATAGAAGAAACAAAGAAAGGAAAAGGTTGCCATAGAAGGCACGCAACCAGGACCACCTACTTTTTATAAGAAATTAGAAAATGCTATTTTTTCCATTTTTCTTTAAAATCTATCCATGTCCAAAGAGTAGTTCAATCATCAATTTAACTCGAAGAAAATTCTCCATTACATTTCTAAATTAATTGTTACAATGACACAAAACCCAAAAAGGAAAAAAAAAACTTGTTTTCTGGTTTTGGTGCATGTTAATTTTTAGGGGATATGAACATTTAAGCCTTTACAATAATACATACACTCGACCACTGGGCTATCAATAGAGTAGCAAACTTCCTAAGCCTAAAATGGAGGACATTAGAAATCTTACCATCCATTCTTGATATTATTTCTGCTACTCGCTTTTGACATTCGGCACATCGAACATCAGCTGAGAGAACAACTTCCTGGATCTGCTCTCACCAAGCACCCACAACAACAAGGACAATCCATAAAAATTTCACACAGCATTTAAAGCTTAAACAACCAACATCTCAGAAATTATAAAAGCAGCATATAGAGAGGGAGAGTACAAACAAGAGGGACTGATAAGGATTCAATAGAGGCGAGGCTAGTTCCAGGAAGAAGCATGTTCTTTGGCTTCTTGCATCCAATTCTTGATGATGTATCCTTCTTAGGCCGATTAGCAAGAGCCATATCTTTGTTATGTGTGAATTATACAGATAAAATATTCATATAAAGAAAGAAGTAAAGCAACAAGTTAACGAGTTAAATCTCATCTTGCAAAGAGAAAGAGAAAAAGAGAGAGACAGAAACAGAAACAGAAAAAGATCTAAGAACTGCTAGTGCTGTAATGATAGAGCAAGCTCATCTTTTGTGATAGCTTTAATGGTTGGGGAAAAATAACAAGAACAAGAAATGAAGATAAAACATTTTAGAACAGCCATAAGAGCCTAGAAAAGTAAGAAGAAAAGGTCTTTATGCGCTTAGTTGACAAAGATGCCTCCTTCACTGAGGCAGGCCCACACCCGCTACTGTTTTTGAATTTTCTCCTCTAGAATTATTTTACTTAGCTTACTTATAAAGACCAAACACTTGTGCAAATGCAACTTTTCAGTTTTTAACTTAATTAATTAATTGAGGGGCTATGGCTACTCAGCGACAAGCCAGCTTAGCTGAGTAAGTGGCTACATGCCTTTAATTTTCTAAAGAGTAGGGATATTTTCAGGCCAATTTATGTGTTCATCGTAACTAATTACACGCCTCTTGTAATAGTTTTTGACCGATAGGTCTCTAACTCAGTTTCAATAGTTTAACTTGGACACTCGAGCTGACTAGTGAGTTTCACCATAACCGTTAAATTTTAATTTATAAACAAAAGAGAAAATTTTTAGCTAACTGATTTTTTTAAGGGTTTTGAGTGATTATTTTTTTTTATTTTTAAGAGTTTTCACGTAATTAGATTATTTCCATTGGAACCATCTTATTAGTAATTAATATTAGAATAATTTTTTTGTTAAAAAACAAGCATTTATTTTTATCACTCAAGCGCATTAGGCGGTAGCCAACTGATTTTCATTGTTCAGCAACTAGTACGCTACATTACCGGATTAACCTAAACCAAACAAGTCAATTGTTGTTTTCTCTGTACATCCCGCAGCAAATTCATTGAACTTGCTCTGCAGTTTATTAGAGCCTATTAGAATCTTAACCGCTCACACCGATTACAATGAATATATATAATTAACAATTAAGATCAGCCTTAGTAGGCCCAACAACATGAACAGAACAGCTAGATGAACCAAAATTATTTATAAAGGATAAAACCAAGAATTAAGCTTAAACTTCACAAAAAGAAAGATCAAGTTGTTAAATAATGGACCACAAATCCACAATCTGCTATGGATTCTCCTTTACAAAGTGGGAACCCACACAACAGGGGTAGGGATATTCGCTCCCCATTGTTAAAAAGGAATCTAATCAAAACAAAGTCCGTACCACCGCATACATTGAAGTAAACTAAATTGATAAAGAAAAAACCATGAAGTAATCGACAACATAGATCAGAAAAGATAAAGGTAAAAAATTTATTACCAGAGAGATGATATACAAAATACACGAAAAACTGAAACCATCGACTGATAATCCCAAAGGGCATAAATTATGCGCAAGGCAAGAACTGTGTAAGATGATCCAAAATTGCTGCCTGAAATTTGCGGAGCACCAAAGCCCCTATGCAGGCTATTGTTACATTTATATGGATGTTAACAGGACATCTTCACGTTTGTAAGCAGGCTAAAGCTAAAGTGCATCGAGTGCATGCACTGTGTGACTGTGAGACATATACCACAGAAAAGGGGGGTAAAAAAGAACCAAGAGTAATATCTATTTTGAGAGATGGGACGGAAAAAAAAAGGAAGGAAAGAAAAGAAAAAGGCAGAACCTATCATCTAGACATAACCAAATTTGTTAGAGGCTGTGCAACAGCTGAACTGAATAAAGAATCCCCAATGTACTTGCAATTCTCATGATCAAGTTTAAGAGTCATTGGAAGAAGAAATCGTTCCCAGGCATTTGAACCTACTACTAATCTTGTTGAGTTCTTACTGCCATTACTTCTTCGATGCATTCTCTGGCCAGAGCTCCCAATACCACGTCTTCTCTTCTTTGATGTAGTCCACCTTAACTGAGCTAGAAAATCATCCTTCGAAAGATCACGAGCCACCTCTAATTCTCTTCCCCTATCACTTCCAGAATCAGATGAATAATCACTACATGCAGGTTTAGATTTTCCTGATTGCATGGCATCACAAATGGCAGTTTGAACCAATTTGTTTTCATCAGATTTGACAACTTGCTTTAAAGATGATATAGAGTTCACAATATCTGGCCTTTCCTTGATATGCATCCACCCATTACCCAACCATTCTTGGGAATGTCTCAGGTCAGCACGGCCAAAGACTGATTCTTGCCTTTCTCCTGCCAAAACACAAATGGAAGATTAAAAACTTCGAAAGCATAAAAAAAAATGGCATACTGTGAGACTGAATACACTTCTGCAAATTATTTTCACGAGATGGGAATTTTTTCAGACCTGGGAAATAGATATGAAATCTATCTTCAGATTCTTTATGAACAACAATGCCTTCTTGCCACGCATCATGCCACCAAACGTCAACAGCAGTCCCAACATCTAAACCCCATGACACTCGACCCTTCTTGAACTTTGGGCAAGGACGGATGATAGTCCTTCCACTAATCCGGATACCCAATTGGTCAGGAGCAGCAACTCTGGTTGCTAAAATCCATTCCTGCAGAAATAAACAAGGAAATACATTAACAGAATTTATAAAACTAGGTTATTTTTTCCCATGACGAAAAGTTGAAACGTGAAAAAGGAGATAAAACTAAACATACCTCTAAATTGTTAGCTTCATTTTCCGCATCTTGAATATCTTGATATCTAACTTTCACCTTATTTTTGTGCATCTTAATTATCAATGCTCTATACCAACACCCTCTAATTCCACTATCCTGAGAAAGAACTTCTACTTCAGAACCAACTTTTAGACACAGAGAACTTTGCTTAACATCCACTGTAGACAAAAACGTAGTAGATTCTTCTCCTGTTAGACTGCACATCTCCATTCCGCATTTGTAGTCAATGCAACTGTTATTTAAGTTATACATATCCACACCTGCAGTGTCCATTGATTCTTTACAGCCGGTATGAACATCATTATCTTTTAATAGGCGATGCCTCTTCCTAGGTCTGCTCCCAGAATCATCATTTGCATTTGCTTCCACGTTCAGGCCATCATCAACATGCTGAGATTTTGTCTGATCCCTTGCAGGAGAACCCATATACATATACCTAAATATTTCTTGTTTCCAGTAACCTTTGACTTGAGTAATATCAAATGGCTTAATATCTTCATTCTCAAACAGCTTGTAACAAACAAATGGAT
The DNA here is from genome assembly GCA_948193065.1 of Aleurites moluccanus. Taxonomy (NCBI): domain Eukaryota; kingdom Viridiplantae; phylum Streptophyta; class Magnoliopsida; order Malpighiales; family Euphorbiaceae; genus Aleurites; species Aleurites moluccanus. The sequence goes on from CANXYC010674191.1 coordinate 53,225, forward strand.
CCAACAAAGTGTGTGTCGCCTCATTCCAAAACTTCTGAAAATGCTGGGGACTGAGGACAGTAGCCATTCCATCTATGCATTCAATACTGAGATCTTGAAGACAAAGAGAAAGGAAAATCTCTCTGTCATTATAATTGCGAGGCAAAGTAATACCAACCTCATCAATTTTGTGAAACCATCGTACCACAACCATCTTGTTCCCTTTAGAGTCCTCGTACATGTCTTCTAAGTATGCAACTAGTCGTTTATCCTCTTCAGCTAAGACGAATACAAAGTCATGAACCTGGAAGGATTTTTATGAGAAACAGGCAGCGGTAGAGGAAGTAACAACACATAAACTAAGTATGAAATACATAAAAGTGATAGCGCACTATAATAGCACTCACAGAGATTTTGACACCGTTCCGGCGAAAAGACTGATAATGCTTTCGTCTTTTCCTGCATGTCCATGGAGAACCTAACCATAAAAACTCTGTAGTATGATAACCCAGCCTTTGAGGTTGTGTGTCCTGGAAACAGAACATTCAAGAATCAAAAAGATGCTAAAAGAACAAAATAATTATCATAAAAGGGGCAAAATATGAAAAAAACAAATATTCAACTAACACCATTCATACCTTAAAATTTCCAGTGCCCAACTCAGAAGCATCACTACTGTCCAAAGAACCCGATAGGTGGGATGACTCAAGAGGATGTGAATCTGGCAAACCAAAAGTACAATCATATACTGAATAAAAAGTAACACAAAGGAATGAACTGACAGGATACTAACAATAGTAACAGAAATGACATTGATTTGCGCATAGAAAAATATATAGTCAAAGAAGCAACAGATTTCAGCAAAGAAGAATTTATATATGAGTTGAGAAGATATGCAAAAATCAGGCACGAATGCAGGGTGTAGATTCAATATGAGAGTTGACAGATTGGTTACCACAAAGGTGAAAACACTTATGTAAAACGTAATAAATTTGGCCATAAAAGATCTTAACCTAGATATTGAGGCCACAAGGATCCGATGCTGTCAACCAGCTCTTTAAAATTGAAAAAGTATTCCTGCAGCCCAGATCATAGTCAGTTTGCAGCAGCAGAATGACACCGACTGACTAGAAGTTGATTATGATTAAGGTACAGCTCATAGCCATGAAAGTAAACAAAACTGTAGGAAAGACAAGGGTACGAGGAGCACACATATGATAAAATGGATATATGCAAGTTGTACAAAGAAAAAAGAACCTATAGATCTGAATATATATGCAAGATGTTTAAAGAATACAGAACATATGAATAGAGATTGAAGGAGGTTGAAAATTTGGGAAGAAAGTTACATTTACAGAGGAGAAATCCCGTCTTTCTTTTAATAAGGAGTAAAATTCATTTACTTATCGGCTAAAAAAAAACCTAAATAATTTAAAATTTTAGCTCTGGACATCTTCCCCAGCTTCCATTAGGAAACGAAAATAAGAAAACTTAAAATGATGGGAAAATGGGAAAGAATCCATCCTTTTGCCTAAAAAGAGGGAAAAATTGAATATACTCCTGTGAAAAATGTTAAGAAAAATCCACCGGTGAGAAACAATAACCTCAAAAAGAAGAAAAAAGTTATTAAATAAGAATAGAGAATAACAATTTCAGATTTTTTCCTTAGAAGATCGAAAACTGAAATATACCAGCGAGACTCTAAACCATCCTAACCGAAATTCCTAAATTCCTTCCTAACAACAGCAGTCCCCAGTTGGAAGGACGTTGATTTGAAAATGAAAAATTCATAAGTATCGTTGGAAGGAAGCGGGACTAACAAGAAGGAAACAAGAAGAAAACGAAGAAAAAATAAATCGTCGGGTGACATATAGGACGTGTTCAAAAGATCCAAACTTTGAATCTGAAACGAATTAAATAGTCATAGCATAGAGATTGCTATGTCTTTGAACTAATTAAAGACAAATTTTAGAAGAGGCGAAAACAGAATATACAAACAATTAGACTCTGCACAGAACCAAAAACCCGAACCTATTTCTTAAATTGTACCTGAAATAATAGAGTTGAGCCAATCAATAACCTCTCGTCTTGACTTGAGCTTCAAAGATGTACCCATAGATAATAAAATCGATCGATTCCTAACAGCATAGTGATAAGACATGTGCCTCAAGCTCTTCTCTTTCCCTATAACAGCTAGATCTAAACCTCCATCCATTCTCTTCAAGTAATAGTGAACCTCTCTCCTCCCTTTGTCGCTTGAGACGTTCACCTCCTCCCAGTTAACATACCCCAGCGTCTCTGTATCCGGCGGCGACCCCAATCTCTCCATCAATTCAATCGCAAAAACTAATAATTGAAACCCTAATTAGAATATGAATTGAAAATTAAACTCGGAGGAAACGCGGGTTGATTTGAGGGGATTGGGCTACGGTGGGTTCGTCTCTCTCTTTCTGCTATCCGTTTTTTTTTGTTAGCAAAAACTGATTTGAATTAAGGATTTTGAAAGTTATAAATTGATGAGAACTAGGGTTTCGTTTTCGGCAATTTGGAGAGAGATCCAACGGTTGTGATTGAATCCACGAAGATGCCACGCAAGAAAGTAGTGGGAAACTGCGAGAATGCCCATGGAGGGAATCTATTTTACCAAAATACCCTTACAAATATCATACAATTACTTTTTTAGGTTTTTATTTTTTATTTTATTTATTTTTTTAACGCTTTTATTTAATTAACTGTCACGTGCGATATATTAGGCACTTATGTTGAAGGGACAAGGGAAATGGTCCCCGCAATTTCCGGGATTTGAATATGAGACTCGCTCATTCTATTTGCCAGCTGTCAATATTTTTTTTTTTGCTATAATTAAAAAGAAACTTATTTATGGAGTAAAAAGAAAATGTTGCAATTGCTATTTAATTTTTTGCTTATGCATATTCCCTCTCCCCCCAAACTTGACTCCAAAAGTTATTTCATGCCCTTAATTCTAAAATTAATCAATTTAGTGCTTGAAATTGGCAAACTAAACTTATATAATACCTAATTATCTTAATCAGCAATAAGTATAAGTACACGAGCATAAGGGCAAGGAAAGCATAATTTCTATTAATTAAAAATTATTATTTTATTATTAAAATTAAAAAATTTTCTTTCTTTTTCATATCAACCCCCTCTCTCTCTCTCTTTCAGGTTGAGAGAATGTTATATTAAAAATATAACAATTTTTCTATTGTATTGCCATTTTAGAATTTTAAAAAAAAAATTATAAATTTTTTTAAAATTCATAATATAATAATATGTATTATAACGAATCCAATAATATATTTTTTATATGAAAAAAAATCAAATTAATTTAATTGTTAACTGATAATTGATAATTGTTACTTAATAACTGATTATTACAAGTATTTGATAAAATTATTATTAGTTGTTAGCTATTGATATATTTAATGACCATTAAGAATAAATATTAATATTTATTTTTTTATTTAAATATTATTTTTATATATAATTTAAATTTTTTTTACTTAAATAAGCATTAATTTTTTTAAAAAAAATTAATAACAGACTGTTTTACTATATAACACCTAACGACTGTTATAAAAAAAAAAATAACTAAATGATTTGATATAATTTTTTAGAATCAAAAAATTATAAGTTACATTTAAAAATTTTACCAAATATCCATTACCAGGTTTAAAACAATTATTAGAAATCAAAAAAATTTTATAAACACTAACTAAATAAAACCAACATAATGAAGAATTTAAATTTAGATTTATAAATTAATGCGTGGGAGTGCATAATTTTAACTAATTATTTGTTTGTTTTTATGTTTAAAGGAAGATATATTTTTATCGTACGCGTACATCATAATCTTTTAATATTATAAAAAAAAACATATATTTATCTGTGGAATTGAGAGAGCCAAAAGGTTAAGATTGGCACAAATTCTTCACCAATATGTAAAATTGTCATATCCACTAAACAAAATGATTTGTGATATTTGATTTAGTAATATTAAAATTATTTATAAAATAATATTACTAAGCCATTTTAATGTCAGGTTTTTATCTTATGTTCTGTATTCAAGTTGTTTTAGGAGCAATCCCCATTTTCATACCTTAACAAAATGAAGATAAAGTAATTGTAAAAGATAAATGTTTAATTTGACTCCTCAATTTTATTTTCATGTTTAATTAGGCAATTAAACACAAAAATTTTATTTTAAGATCAAATGAAGCTCAATTTTACTTTATGTATAATATGTAATTACATGGAATCAAACTGATTTTAAATGAAAAAAAATAATTTAATCTTAATTTTTCTTTTTTTCTTTTTTTTTTTCTTCTTCTAGAAAAAAAATTATAGATATCAACCAAAAAATTTTAAAAAGAAAAATCCATCATCATGAATAAAACTCCAATATCATGTTAGAGATATGCATCATCCATCTGTTACATGAAGATAAGATAAGGATGAGAAGTTATGTTAGAGATATGAGTCATCCATCTGTTATATGAAGATAAGATAAGAATGAGAAGTTTATTTTGTAATCTAAAATAGGAAATTATCATGTTGTTATCTTTATCACTTTGTTAGAACTATATAGGTTGTTAATTTTATCACTTTATTATTCTAAAACTGTATATATACATTATTGTACGTGTAAAAAAATAATTGAAAAATCCTATTAAAAAAGGCTATCTATTCCTAAAACTAGGAAACTCTATTCTCTTTTATGGTATCAGAGCATTTCCTCAAGTGAGTTTTTTTTCTCTCTTCTTTCTTTCTTTGCGTATCAATGGCTACTTTCTCACCAACTAGCAGTACAACTTCAAATGTTGTCTCTACAACCCAACAGATCTCAAATGTACTCTCCATTAATTCAGCTGCTCAGCTACCTATTAAGTTAACATCCAACAATTATGTTTCATGGAGGGCACAATTTCAATCATTGTTGACAAGTTACAAGCTTATTAGTTTCATTGATGGTTCTAATCCTCCACCAGCACGTGAGGTAACAAATGACAAAGGAGAAATCACTTCTAATCTTAATTTTGAGATTTGGAAACAACAAGACCAGCTGTTGCTTCATGCAATTATCTCCTTAGCTTCTGAAACTATTGTTCCTCTTTTGGCATCAGCAACTACTTCTAAAGAGGCATGGACAAAGGCGATAGCTCTCTTTGCCAATAGATCAAGACCAAGGATAATGAATCTGAAAGAACGGCTGATGTCAAGTGTAAAAGGTTCAAAAATTGTCTCTACCTATTTGCAAAATATTCGTTGCATCGCTGATGAACTGGCCCTTAATGGCTCACCTGTTCATGAAGATGATCTAATTATTCATATTCTGAATGGCTTGGGAGATGAGTATAGAGATCTTAGATCAGCTATAAAAGCTAGGGAGATTGGCATCACTTTTGAAGAGTTACGGGATAAACTTCTTGACCATGAGGACTTCTTATCCAAACATGTAAAAGCTACACCAACAGAAATTTTGTCTGCTCAATTTGCACAGAAAACCGCCATCAACACGATGAGACAAGGAAGAAACCAATCTTCAAATCGTTTCTCTCCACAATTCAACTAGTAAGGAAGGTTCAATAGTGCAAAAAGACCAGAGGTGATTTGTCAGTTGTGTCAAAAACCTCGCCACACAGCAAAGAATTGCTTCAAAGCAAGAACTATTATATTTGGTGCTTCTCCAAGTGCCAATTATGCTAATGCACGTGGCGATCCAAAGGATCAGTGGTTAGTTGATTCAGGTGCTAGTCATTACATGACGCCATTCTGTGATAACTTGAACTCCAGCCGAGATTTTAAAGGATATGATGAAGTCCATGTTACAAATGGTAAAACACTTCCTATTGTTAAAACAGGCTCCACTAAACTTGCAAATTCTGATTTGACACTTAATAATATTCTTTATGTTCCTAAATTGTCCAAAAATCTCATGTCCGTTAGCAAGCTATGTGATACTAATGATGTGTTTTTTGAATTCTATCGTGACTATTTTTTGTTGAAGGACTTGCATACAAGGAAGATTCTTCACAGAAGCCTGAATGATGATGGTGTGTACACTCTTCTCACCAAAACTGCAGCCCAACGTTCCTCTCCAATTGCTTTTTTCGCCACAAAATCATCACCAACCTTGTGGCATCAACGGTTGGCTCATTCCTCTAATAATGTTCTAAGATCAATTTTACTTCGTTTCCAGTTATCCAAGTCTTAGTCCACTCCTGTTACCTGTAGTTCATGTCTTATGCATAAAAGCCATAGGTTTTCATTTTCTGTTTCTACATTACAAAGCAAAGCACCACTTGAACTTTTATATTCTGATGTATGGGGACCTGCCCCGGTTACTTCTTGGGATGGTTTTCAATACTATTTAATTTTTGTGGATCATTACACTAAGTATGTATGGTTTTATCCCATGAAACACAAGTCTGAAGTTTTCTCTCTTTTTGTTACTTTTAAAGCTTTGGTTGAAAACTTTTTTGATAGAAAAATTAAAATGATATATTCAGATGGTGGTGGTGAATACACTAAAATGAAATCCTTTCTAACAACTCATGGAATTGCACATTTACAAATACCACCATACACCCCACAACATAATGGTACTTCTGAAAGACGCCACAGGCAGATAGTGGAAAAAGGATTAATATTGTTACACCAAGCCTCAATGTCATCTAAATATTAGCCACAAGTATTCTCCACAGCTGTATACCTTACAAATAGAATCCCCACAAAAATTCTCAACAACAAGACACCCTTTGAAGCTC
>CANXYC010674260.1:0-26789 GCA_948193065.1 Aleurites moluccanus
GAGAAGTATTTTAGTATTAATAGAGAGATCTGAAACTGATACATTTTATTGAAATAATTGAGTACAATTTATAGAAAACAAATCAACTAAATTTCTAAAATTAAGCCATAATAGTCACCATGTTTAACAACTTCCTAAAAACTAGGATTACATAGTTTTGTTAACTAAAAACTAAGAAAATGGTGACATGATGTAGAATGTGGGCTGCTAATTTTTTTTTTTTTTTTTAGTGCTGATAATGGTTGCTGAACTGGAGCACGTTTCTAACACTCCTCCTTGCTTCAAACGCTGCAAATCCCGAGCTTCCTCCTTAGATCTTCGAATTTGTTAAGTGGCAATGGCTTTGTGAACATGTCAGCCAATTGATTTTCTGATTTGCAATAAATAAGAACAATCTCTCCTTCCTTTTGTACTTATCTTAAAAAGAAATATTTGATCTTGAAATGCTTGGTCTTTTCATGAAAAACCGGATTGTGGGATATTGAGATTGTCACCTGATTATCAATCAAAATTTCTGTGCTATTGTACTGCTTCATTTGAAAATCACTTAAAATCTTTTTTAACCAAATTGCTTGAATGGTTGCTACTGTTGCTGCTACAAGCTCAGCTTCAGCAGTGGATTGAGCAACTATTTCTTGTTTCTTTGAGCACCAAGAAAAAATTCCAGAACCAAGGCTAAAACAGTAACCTGAAGTACTCTTCATATCATCCACGGAGCCTCCCCAATCACTATCAGAAAACCCCAGCAGCTTGAAGTTTTGGCATTTCTTAAACTTCACTCCAAATTCAATCGTGCCTTTGATGTATCTTACTACTCGTTTTGTTGTTTTCATATGAGTTTCAGTAGCACAATGCATAAAACGAGATAGAAGACTTACAAAGAAGAGGATATCTGGTCTTGATGCTGTGAGATACATCAAAAAGCCAATTAAGCTTTGAAAATATCCTTCATCAACTCGATCAGTTTCGTCTTCCTTTTTCAGACTCTCCTTTTGATTCATTGGAGTTGTCATTGCTTTGTAATCCTCCATCTGAAACTTCTTAAGAATTTCCTTGGCATACTTCTTTTGGCAAATGAAAACTTCATTTTCCAACTGTATAATCTCCATTCCCAAGAAGTATGTCATTAATCCAAGGTTTGTCATTTCAAAAATCTGCATCATTTCTCTTCTAAATTCTTCAACCAGCTTAACATTTCCACCTGTGATTAAGAGATCATCAACGTAAAGAGAGACAATAAGCAAATCATTTTCTTTATATTTCACATAAAGGGTAGCCTCGGACATGCTTTTCTCAAATCCCAGACTTGACAAATGCTTATCTATTTTGCTATACCAAGTTTTAGGCGCTTGTTTCAAGCTGTAAAAAGCCTTTTTAAGTAAGTAGATGTTCTCCTCTTTACCTTGCACCATGAATCCTTCGGGCTGTTCAACATAAATCTCCTCCTGCAAAATACCATTATGCTGATAAAAACAAGAAGAAAAACCAAAAGGGCTATTCGGGTTCTTCTATTTCAAACAACAACAAAAGCAAAAATGGCTCTAGGTCTAAATATCCACCTTGTCAACATTGTGGGAAGAAAGGTCACCCTCCATTCAAATGTTGGAGAAGACCAGATGCAAACTGCTCCAATTGCAATCAACTTGTACATGAAGTTGTGATTTTCAAAAATAAAAAACAAGAGCAAGAAGCAGATGCACAAGTTGCAGATTAAGAGGAGGAAGATTAGCTATTTGTCGTGTCTTGTTTCTCGACCAAAGAATCAACTGAAGGCTGGCTTATTGATAGTGGTTGTACAAACCACATGACGTATGATCGTACTCTCTTCACAGAATTAAAACCAACAACTATCACCAAAGTCAGAATCGGAGATGGCAAATAAATTCTAGTAAAAGGAAAGGGAACAGTTGCAATCCAAACTACTTCAGGTATAAAACTCATTCCTGATGTTCTCTTTGTACTTGATATTGATCAAAATTTATTGAGTGTTGGGCAGCTCATGGAAAAGGGCTTCAAATTGATATTTGGAGACAAAATCTATTGCATTCAAGATGCAAAAGGAAGAGAAATTGTCAGAGTTCAGATGGGTTGCAGAAGCTCCTCATTTGTACCAGTCAAGGGGAGCAAATTGCGTACTCTATGGAAGAAAGTGTAACTGAAATCTGGCACAAACAATTGGGCCATTGCCATCTTTCAAAAATGTTGCAATTGAAGCAAAAGGAGTTGTCATATGGATTGCCATCTCTTGTAAACAAGCTGCCAAGTTGTCATGCTTGTCAATTTGGCAACCAAATCAAAAATCCTTTTCCAATATCAATCTCTCCTTCCTTTTGCACTTCTCTTAAAAAGAAATATTTGATCTTGAAATGCTTGGTCTTTCCATGAAAAACCGAATTGTGGGATATTGAGATTGCCGCTTGGTTATCAACCAAAATTTCTGTGCTATAGTACTTTGTTCTTTTCCTTCTCCATCAATGCCTTTACCTTAATAGATTGCCTCTGCATTCTTTTAGATGGTCCAACCAAACCACACAAACTGATAAAATGCCAACAAGATCATAAATTTGAATAGTCTCTTTTAATTAAAATCCAAAACAATTAAAGACTACATAAAGATATGACTTTCTATTCCAATACCAACAAATAGAGATATATCACAAATTATTAATTAAAGCAATGATCATATATCAGCTAACTTCATGTACATAGGCAATAAGAGCAATTCATTTGGTACATCTAAATATTTAAAGAGGAAGGGTAACAGAGAATATCAAATATTCTTTGCAGAAAGGAACAAGCAGGGATTGAATATCTGAATTCTTGAAATCAGGCGTTGGATCATTGGATAACTAGCCCAATTACATTAAAAACATATGGACAACTAAATTAGTAGTTCAATCGCATCAAGAGCAAATTTTTTTTTATGAGGAATTAAATTTCTTGAATTTCATTTGCAAAAAAAAAGACTACTACCTGAAAAAAAGGCCATGGTGGAACCATTGCGAAGGGAAATCTATACAATCAAGGACATGTAGAAATAATTAGTAGCATGATCTTCAAACTTGGCTTCATCTTATAATAAATGAAAGCAGAGAATTAGAGATTTTATTGAAATAAAAAATAATTGAATTAAAATTAAATCGAGAATAATTGAATTTATTTATTTATATTTATATTTTAACAAAATCAACATATAAAAAATAATTTATGTATATTTTTTAGGTTCATGAATAATAAATCTTAATGTTTTTATTATTAAATAAGATAAATATTCTAAGTATTGTGCTTACTTTAAATTCTGATTGGAGTTTTTTTATAAATTTATAAAGTTAAATAGTAGAATCAACTTCAACAAAATAAATTTAAATAATTAAATAGAAAAAAGTGTAATAGTCTCTGGAATAAATTATTTATTTTGTAGTGGAAGAAATAAAATATATAAATAATAAAATTAATTTTTATCTTAGTTTAGACCAAAAAATTATATTTAAAATTTATTATATATCAATATCAATACTTTATGAATATAATCCTAAATTTAAATATTGAATTTTTAATACCACTAGGAATGCATATATTGTCTTTTACTTTTTTTTTTTTTAAATTAATATAGTCAAGTGCTATAATTCATGGATTAATTTTTTTTTATAACATGTTAAAAAATTATTTTTTTATTTATTGAATTTTAATTGCCACTCAAATTATAATTTTGCGATTTTAAAAATAATAATTTTATTAATAATGAACTAAAATTTATTTTTTAAATAATTATTTGCAAAATATTTGAATAATTAGTTTTTTTTTTTATTTAATAAAAGACTTACCAAATTGATATTAAAGGCAATTTATTGTGGAAAAATATTTTTTATTTTCTTTTTTTAATTAAGCTCATATGGTAACTTGGTTAATGCTTTTAAAATAATTTTCACATCGAAATAAAGAGCCATTAAAAATTTAAAACATACTTACTTGGACAATGAGTTCCATTGTCAAGTGTCAATATGGGTGATCAAGAAGCCTCATGATTTATGTAAGTGCAAGTTGAGAGGGATGCTGGCTGAACACGAGACGAGGAGATTTTAAATCTATCCGAATTTTTTAATCTAAAAAATAATGAAGAAAGAAAATTTTTTAGATTCGAAAAAATAATCCAATTGAACCAAAATTAAATTAATATAATGAGACCAGAAATACTTTGATCTTTGTATCAAAAACTGAATTGAACTAAATTATATCCGAATTATCTCAAATCTCCGAACCGATTAAATAATTTATATATATTTATATAATTATAAATTTATAATATATACATATTTTTATATTTATATAATTATAAATTTATAATATATGATATATATATTATTACATATACATAATATTTTTTTTTTATATTATAAAATTATATAAAAATCTCCGAATATTCAAATCAAATCGAAATATATCCGAATTGAAACTGAATCTCAGAATTTCCGAAATATACCGTATAAAATTTTTGAGACAATTCGGTACGAATATTTTTTTCATTTATTTCAAGACCGATAATTCAACAATAAAATATCCGAAGATTCAGTTTCGAAAATTTTAATATCATCGGCTTTATCTGAATCATGCACAACTCCACTTCAAAATGACACCTTTTTTTTGCACAATATGTTAAAAAAAAAGACTTGCTTGACCCGTTTAACTTGAAAAATTCAGTTCAGATCCAAATCAGTAAATCCACTTAATTACTGCTCAACCGGAATGACTTGGAGACTAATTCTCAGTTTTTTTATCGAATCCATTTGTCTGATTTGATTTTAATAATCTTAGTTAAGAGATATAAATAAGAGTCATCCAAAAAAATTCAAAATTCAACTCATCTAATTAGTAGCCAATTCCTTAATTAATTAAAAACTGTTGAAAATCTAAAAGGACAAAAACTTTCATGCTGATAACCATGCTCCTGCAATATTGTTAAAAGAAGAAATCAAATCTTACAAACTTACTTGCATATTATTATTACTTGCATATTATTTTTAATATATTTTTAAAAATATATCATATTAACCTCTTAAAATTTTAAAATTTTCATTTTAAACTATATTTTTTTTAAATATATATATTTGGCCTTTCTAAATTTTTGAAATTTTATTTATTATATATATATATAATAATAATTTTTTCTTAAAATATATATAAATTGCCCTCAATTTTAAGATTTTATTTATTATCAATGTATTATTATATTTATATATAAATAAATATATTATAAAATATAATAATAATATAAAAAATTTTAAAATTTTTTATATTAAACTTATAAATTTAAATATTTTTTTTTTCATAATTACTTTTTACCCCTTTAATTTTTAAAGTCTAATTTCCCTCCTAACTTAAAATATTTGAGTTATAATGTATTTGATCAGTCGAATTTATAAAAAAAGTTGAAGTTATGATTCATGGAGAAAAAGCAGACACGTTTTAAAAAATATTCAATTATTTATTACTCCTATATAATTCATTAAAAAAGAAAAGAAAAGAAAATTAAGAGCTTGTACCTGAAGATGCAATTCCGCTGCTCTGCGAAGAAATTTAGTTTTGAGAAATACAAAGTGTAACCAGAGGCGGTCCTATGTTAGGGCTTAGGGGACCAGGGCCCATCTCTCTATATATATATATATATGCGGTCCTATGTTAGGGGTTAGGGGACCAGGGCCCATCCATATATATATATATATATATATATATATATATATATATATTTAAGAAATTATATTGTTGTCAGTAGCGGAGAAATTTTAAATTTTAATATATAAGTGAATTTTTTTAAAAAAGGGATAAGTAAAAAAAAAAAAAAAAAAAAAAAAGTAACTTGTTATTTATGCTGTTTTCAATTTAGGGTATGTGAAAATTTTTTGATAAAAGAGGATCTCTTGTTAATGTTGGTTAGCATTTTGGGGTCTACGAGACTAATGTCGTTCAGTATTGCTGATATGGCGTTGACGTATTTTTAGTGAACTTCACTTTTTAAAATTGTTTAATTTTTTTTTTTCCATTTGTATAAACACGTGGATTCTTATTGTTCATATGGATTAATATACAATTAAAAATAAAATAAAATCTAAAAAAAAATTAAATTAAAACTAATTAAAAACTAAAAACTAATCAAAACGTGCTTTTGTTAAGGACAGAGGAATTCCCAATTCCCAAATCACAAAAGTCCAAACTAAAACCAACATTAAGTAAGAATTGTAAACATTTCATTCTCTTAATCTTCAAGTGAACCATCAAATTATCATTTGTTTATGTGTTGATTGAAGTGGAGGAGGCGACGAGAAACAAAGGAAGAGTGTATATATGTTGATTGAAGTGGATAAAGAGAGGACATTGCATGATACAAATTCGAAACCGTTAGTGCGCAACCCACTTGGACTCCATTTCTCATTTTAATAATAGGTAAGCTCTTTTTTTCATACTACATTATCTCCAATGAGCAATATAATAATGGTTTACAGTAATGGGAAAAGGGTTTAAAATTGGTTACTGTTACAGTTGGGTATATCAATTGTTATTTGGGTTTTTAGGTCATTGTTTGAATTTGTTGAAATGGATATATGAGTTAGGTTTGGGTTAATTTTATTGTTTAATGTCTGGTTGTTTTTAAACATGAACAATGTCTTAATTACAGGAGGCATGTTAGAATTTATGAATCTGGTTATTCGACATGGTGGGAATTGGGATAATGAACATAATATGGTTTATATGGGAGGGAAAACTAGTAGATTGAACAATGTTGATATTGATTATTTGAGTATATTTGAATTATTTGGGCATTCCAAGGACTATGGATATAAGAGGGGTTATAGGAGGTGATTCAAAATATTTGGGTTAAATGGACCTGGGAGTTATTAAAGGATTGTAAAGGATGAGAATTTTTCGAAAATATTGTAGTACAATAAAGGGCAGCCAAACATTGAGTTTTATTTTTTGGCTAATCCTAAACCTCTGGATATCAATGATAGGGAGGTCAACATTGTGGAGCAAGAAGATGATCATAAGTATAATGAGGAGTCCAATAGTGATTTAGAAATATACAATCATTTATCTGAACATTATTGGGAAATATTTGATGGAATTTCACCAAATAGGGTTGCACCCAGAAACACTTCACCTATTGTAAATACACCTATTAAAACTGCACTCAGTCAATCCTCACCAATCCATAATTCAACCCATGTACCTTTACCAATTCATAATTCACCCCATGTATCCTCACCCATCTATGAGCCACCTCATATACACTCATCAATTCATGCTTCATCTTTTATACCTGTACCTAATCATAGTACACCAACAATACCTGAACCAGAGGCCTAAGCTACAACCTTTGACACTGCTTCTTAGCATAGAAATTTTATTCACATGGAATTGGATGATGATGACACATATAATGACTATGTGCAAGTATTTGAGCTGCATCGCTTGAGAGGTTCTTCAGATGATGAAGTCAGTTATCCTGAATTCAATGAAGAAGCTGGATTCAAGGATCAAAAGTTTTGCATAGGCATGAGGTTTTCTTCACACTCTGTGTAGGAAAGCTTTGAAAGAGTGGGCTATAAAAGGAGGTTTTTGTTATGTGTTGGTGAAGAATAATAAGAAAAAAATTTCAACTATTTGTAAGTATAAATGTGGGTTTAGAGTTCATGCCTCCAAATTGCCTGACAATAATGCCTTTTAGATTAAGACTTTAAGACCTAAGCATGAGTGTCCCTTTGATTTCCAAAATAATCTAGTGAACAACACTTATTTAAGTGAGAATTACCTTGAAGAGTTCAAAGAAAATCCTAACTAGGATGTTCAAGCAATGAAAAATAGTGTGCAAAGGCAACTCAGGGCTCGGGTTTCCTTAGCTAAATGTTATAGAGCTAAGAGGAGAGCTAAGAAGCATATACAAGGGGATGTGATTGAGCAGTATAGGAGGCCAAGGGATTATGCTACTACTGTGATAAAGTGTAATCTTAGGAGTTGGGTAAAAATTGCTACAGATTTTAGGGATGTAGATGATGACCAAGGAGAAATTTCAACTAATGAAACAGAGGCACAAGCTCCAAGAATACCTAAACAATTGCTTGTTTTGTAGTATATGTATATGAGATTTAGTGCATGGAAACAAGGTTATTTTAGTGGGCTAAGACCTATAATTGGCTTTGATGGTTGCTGTTCGGATTTTTTGCAAGTGCACGAATCGCTTTAGCAAGTAATAGAGTGAGTAGAGTATCGTCCCACAGAGAGGCGTTGTCAATTACTGAAATTGATATTATCTTTATTAATTGGAAAGAAATTAATTTGGTTTGGATGAATTTTTTTAAAACAAAATTAAATAAACAAGAAAACTCAACTTAGAATTTAAATATATCAAAGAAAACTATCTAGAATTTAGATTCCGTTAATTGAATTTATACGGTTGATCTAACGCAAAAATGATTTCAAAACTATAGTATTTGATGGATTGATTACTCTAAATTATGAATTAGTCTCTCTCGAGTAAAAATTCAAACATTAACATTAATACAAATGCCTACTCTCGTGATCATCGAATCAATGTTAATTCATTAATATCCTTAGCAATTTCATAAAATCCACTAAAATGTACCCTAATCTCTTAGCGATACATGTCTTAGCTTATTAATTTCATGAACTAGTAACTATCGCAGCTCTCGCTTATAAATAGCTACCTTAGATAGTGATTATAGTGGACAATTATAAAACACTTATAAATCAAAATTAACAAATCAAACTATGTATTAAAAATAATTGAAATCATAAATTATTGTCATCAACCTTTATTATTCAATTAACTTCATCTAAATCCTAGAAAAATGATTTAGTTCAACATGGTAAAATAAATAAAAAGTAAACTAATCAATAACTTAAGTATGTTCATAATAAAATTAACAAAGAAATAAACAAGTAGAGAAAGTAAAAACTCTATTTGATGATCTCTTTGATTGATTGAAGCTCCAAAAATTATTTTTTCTAACCTCCTTTAAGTCTCCTTAGCTCCCAAGAGTGATATATATTTTTCCCAAATCTTGGTTGCCTTTTTATAGATTTCATTTCTGAGGGCAGAGCAAAATACCGGGTGAAGATATGAAATACCAAGTATAGGTATTTCACATATTTAGCAAAATACCGGTTGTACAGTGAAATACTGGGTATGGTGGCAAAATACCGGGTACCCAATATTCGCTACTGTCTTTCAGGTATCATTTATACTTCAAATACCGATTCCTCCAAATACTGGGTGTTCGCTCCAAATACCGGGTGCCCGGTATTTCATCCCCTGACAAATTTTTCTAACTGAAAATCGAAAATTTCAATTTTTAAACGTTCAAAACAAAATCAAATCAAACAAAATCATTATTCAAAAATAAAATTATAAATCTAATCAATTTTAAATTAAAAATCAATTTTAAATCCTATCAAATATATCAAAATATTGCTAAATCCTTATTTCAAATTGAAATTCAAAACTATATTAAAATTAATCTAACTTATACAAAAAGTCAATTAATTAACTACAAAATGACACCTAAAATACTAATAAAAACATTCAATTTTAATGCTTAACAAATTCCCTCACACTTAAACATTTGCTTGTCCTAAAATAAATTTAAAGAGATCTTCAATCGAATGCAAGAATCATCAAAGAATTTAAAGTTTCTAAAAAAAATAAAATTTTTAATTATAATTTAAACTTAAAGTAGTCTAAATTTAAATTTGCTTCCCAATTTCTTTTTGAGTTACAATGCATCCAGAAGTTAAAAAGAATAGATTTTTTCATAAAGAAAATATTTTTCACAACTCCAGCTTTAAAATATATTATTTTCTTGAATTTCACAAAAATTGGTGGTAGAGGAATTCTTTTTTCATTATATTTTGTTTTAAATTAAAGAAATATTCATATCCCTATCCTTTCTACTCCACTAAAATTTTCATTTGAATGAAAGCAGAAGCAAACTCAATCACCGAATTACTTTTTAATTTCGCTTCGTATATACCTTTAGCATTGATGCGGGAATTTTCAGGATATTTTTGTTTTTTTTTTTTCTTTATTCATAAGCAATACAATTTTTTTTTTATCTTTTTTTTTTTTTTAGAATTCCCTTACTACCATGCTTAGGCCAAATTTTCAAAAAAAATTTAATTTATATTGCTAGATTCATTACTTGATTCTCCTCATGACTAATTCTAAAAAATTTAGATTAAGGATGCACTAAACTTAAATTACTCTTTAAAAGTTTAAAAGAATTACAGACCACTAAATCTAATTTATAAGAAAAAATTGAGATTTAGAAACATAAAAAATAATTCTAAAATAAATTTTACACAAATGATTTAAAGAAAACTCAAAATTTTATTGATTCAAAAAAGAAAAATTATTAAAGACATAAAAATTTAAAACTTAAAAAGAAAAATCTAATCCTAAAATCTAAATAAATTTAAGAAGGAGAAAGTGTTTTGCTAAAAATCGGGTCTCCTCAGAGAATACTGGGTACCCGGTATTTGAAACTTTTTTATTATTATTATTATTATTGGTTAAAATAAAAGACAAGTTTAAATTTAAACAAAAGGGACATAATTAAATTTGCATGAATTAAAAGAAATACATTATAAATTTTATTTGGGTTGTCTCCCAACCAGCACTTTTTTAACGTCATTAGCTATACGTTGATCTGTCTTTATAGAGCGTCCTCCAAAGAACAAATTGAAACTTTTTCAATGGCATTTCCTCTGGCGCATCATTTTGAGTTAGTTCCTCAAATTTGTCCGTCAAATGAAAGGGTAATGGTTTTGCTGAATCTAACTGTTGTGCATATTCAGCCACTTCTGGTATTTCTTCCTTCAATATTCCTCCATTCACTAAACAACTTTCAAGTGGTTTTTTTCTACCACTTTTCCTTGTTCTTCTTGTTCAATTTGGTCAATCACATCAATGTTAAAGTAGCTATCAGAGATGTGTGGGAATTTAGTTGCTTAGCTATATTGAACTCTACCTCCTCATTTCCAAATCTAAGTATTAACTTTCCTTGCCTTACATCAATCACTGCTCCAGCGGTTGCCAAGAATGGCCTTCCTAAAATCAAGGGTACCTCTACATCCTCATCCATGTCAAGAACAACAAAGTCCACAGGGATATAAAACTTCCCCACTTTCATTAATACATTCTCAAGCACTCTAGCAGAAAATTTAACCGACCTATCGGCTAGTTGAAGTGTCATTCTTGTTGGCTTGATCTCATTGAACCCCTACTTATCTGTCACAGATTTCGGCATTAAACTTATGCTTGCACCAAGGTCACATAGTGCCTTTTCAAACTCTATTTTCCCCATAGTGCAAGGGATAGAAAAACTTCCTGGGTCCTTGAGCTTTTGTGGTAGCTTGTTCTGAATAATTGCACTACATTCCTCGGTTAGTGCAATTGTAGCATTCTCATCCAACTTCCTTTTATTTATCAAAAGTTCTTTGAGGAATTTGAAGTAGGTTGGCATTTGAGCGAGAGCATCTACAAATGGAATGTTTATACGGAGCTGCTTAAACATTTCCAAAAACTTTTCATATTGCTTCTCCAACTTATACTGCCTCAATCTCTGTGGGAATGGAATAGGAGGGACATAGGGTTTTACTTCCTCCTCTTTTGGTTCCTCATCTTTCTCTGCCTCTTTCAAGGTCTCTTTCTCTTCCTTCTTCTTTGGGACAACTTCTTCTAGTTACTTCCCGCTTCTCAACATGACTGCTTTGCAATGTTCCTTGGGGTTTACTTCAGTGTTACTTGGCAAGGCTCCTTGGTTTCTACTTGCCATTGCATTAGCCAATTGCCCCATTTGAAATTCCAAATTCTTTATTGCTGCAGATTAGCTTTGCAAAATTGAATCTGTCTTATGTATGAAATCTGATGTGGATTTAGCTAAGCTTACAACAATGTCCTCCAGGTTGGATTTCTTCTCTTGAGGTTGGAATTGATTCCTTTGAAATCCAGGTGGTGCAAATTGTTTGGATGGCCCAGCTTAGTTGCCTTGCATTGGCGGGTTCAACTGGTTGTTTTGGTTGCTCCAAGAGAAATTTGGGTGATTTCTCCATCCAGGATTGTATGTATTTTGGTAAGGATTGTTCTGTTGTACCTCTTATCTGTTGAAGTTAGTCACATATTGCCTCTGCTCTACATTGGTACAATATGCAGAAGCATGGTTATCTCCACAAAAATCACAACTCACAAAATTGTTAGATATAACATTGCAATGATTGACAGTATTAGTATTGCTATTAGGTCCTAACAATTTCAAAATTGCATCAAATTTGGCATTTACCATTGCCATTTGATCTACCTCATATACACCAGCTGCCTTTTTTGGATGACTTCTTTCATTGGCCCACTGGTGGTTATTTGAAGCAATCTCCTCGATAAGCTGGTATGTCTCATCTGCTGATTTATTAATTAATGCTCCTCCAGCAGCTGCATTGAGAGTTATCTGAATGGTCGGAGATAATCCTCCATTGTCTATAACAAAGTATAACAATCTATTCGATGATTTGGACATCTCCTTTGCAATCCTTTGAATCGCTCCCAAGCATCATAGAATGATTCTCCATCCTGTTGACTGAAATTCAAGATGTCATTCTTGAATCTCAACATCTTTCCAGGTGGAAAATATTTTGTAAGGAAGGCTTGAACCAACTGTCTCCAGTTTGTGAAGAAATTTTCAGGATGTTTGTTTAGCCACTCCTTGGCCAGGTCTCTCAATGAGAATGAAAATAACATCAACCTAATTGTCTCATCTGGAACTCCATTAATTTTTACGGTATTCCATAGCTCCACGAAGTTTGAGATGTGGGCATTAGGATCCTCCAAAGGTCCTCCACTAAATTGCTTGTTGGAGACCATATTGATCAAAGCCGGATCCAGCTTAAAGTTGTTGTTATTGATGGCTGGTCGGACTATGCTTGCTTGTGCCCCAAGCAAATTCGGAAGCACATAATCTCTTAAGGTCTTCAATTGTGGCTGATGGTGAACCTCCGGCTCTTGATATCCTTGTGAAATATCATTTAGATTTGGGTTAGCCACCACATCGGCCTCATTTCCTCCAACATTAGCCATTTTAGTTTAATCTTGTGATTGCTGGAGTTGTTGTTGCTTTCGTAACCTTGTTTCTTTGCGATTTCTTCTACACTGTCTTTCGATCTCAGGATTAAATGGCTCTAAGTCTATTAATCCCGATTTTCGCATAAACCTGTAATTAGAATCACACAAAGAAATAATTAAAAATAACAGAAAATAAAACCAAAATAATAAAGATAAATATTAGTATCGATATTGACAAAATAGTTGCGCCTCCCCGGCAGTGGCGCCAAAAACTTGTTCGGGGCTTTTCTCAAGTGCACGAATCGCTTTAGCAAGTAATAGAGTGAGTAGAGTATTGTCCCACAGAGAGGCGTTGTCAATTACCGAAATTGATATTATCTTTATTAATTGGAAAGAAATTAATTTGGTTTGGATGAATTTTTTTAAAGCAAAATTAAATAAACAAGAAAACTCAACTTAGAATTTAAAGATATCAAAGAAAACTATTTAGAATTTAGATTCCGTTAATTGAATTTATACGGTTGATCTGACTTAAAAATGATTTCAAAACTATAGTGTTTGATGGATTGATTACTCTAAATTATGAATTAGTCTCTCTGGAGCAAAAATTCAAACATTAACATTAATGCAAGTGCCTACTCTCGTGATCACCGAATCAATGTTAATTCATTAAGATCCTTAGCAATTTCATAAAATCCACTAAAGTGTACCCTAATCTCTTAGCGATACATGCCTTAGTTTATTAATTTCATGAACTAGCAACTATCGCAGCTCTCGATTATAAATAGCTACCTTAGATAGTGATTATAGTGGCTAATTATAAAACACTTAAAAATCAAAATTAACAAATCAAACTATGTATTAAGAATAATTGAAATCATAAATCATTGTCATCAACCTTTATTATTCAAATAACTTCATCTAAATCCTAAAAAAAGGATTTAGTTCAACATGGTAAAATAAAGAAAAAGTAAACTAATCAATAACTTAAGTATGTTCATAATAAAATTAACAAAAAAATAAACAAGTAGAGAAAGTAAAAACTCTATTTGATGATCTCTTTGATTGATTGAAGGTCTTGAAACTCCAAAAATTCTTTTCTCTAGCCTTCTTTAACTCTCCTTAGCTCCCAAGAGTTATATATATTTTTCCCAAGCCTTGGATGCCTTTTATAGATTCCATTTCTGAGGGCAGAGCAAAATACCGGGTAGGGACATGAAATACCGGGTACAGGTATTTAAAATACCGAGTACAGGTATTTCACATATTTAGCGAAAATACCAGTTGTACAACGAAATACCGGGTATGGTGGCAAAATACCGGTACCCGGTATTCGCTACTGTCTCTCATGTTCCATTTATACTTCAAATACCGGTTCCTCTTCTCTAAATATCGGGTGTTCGCTCCAAATACTGGGTGCCCGATATTTTATCCCCTGACGAATTTTTCTAACTAAAAATCCAAAATTTCAATTTTTAAACCTTTAAAACAAAATCAAATCAAATCAAATCAATATTCAAAAATAAAATCATAACCAAAATCATAAATCTAATCAAATTTAAATCCTATCAAATCTACCAAAATATTGCTAAATCCTTATTTCAAATTGAAATTCAAAACTATATTAAAATTAATCTAACTTATACAAAACCTCAATTAATTAACTATAAAATGATACCTAAAATACTAATAAAAATATTCAATTTTAATGCCTAACAGTTGCCATTTGAAGACAATTATAGGAGGCTAACTTTTATGTGTTGTTGGCAAGGATGGGAATGAAAATTTTTTTCCCATAGCAATTACTTATATGGAAATTAAAGATAAAAGTTCTTGGACATGGTTTCTAACAACCTTATTTGATGATTTTGGGAGACCTGAAGAAACCAAATGGGTCTTCATGAGTGATAAGCAAAAGGTAAGTGAACCTTTTTTTTTTTTTTTATACTTGTGTGTATCTTATATATTATCACTAATACAATGTGTATCTTATAGGGACTGGTGGAAGCATTCAACCAAGTTAATTTACAAGTGGAGCACATATATTGTATGAAGCACATGTATGAAAATTACAAGAAAATTTTCAGAAGGTTTGAATACAAGAAGAAGTTGTGGTTTGTTGTAGGAACATGAAGCATGAAATCTAGGAATTATCAAATGGAGAAATTGAAGAAGTTTGATGAGAATGCCTTCAATTGGATAATATTGTACAATCTAACCACATGGGCCATATCACCATTTTCAACTCACATAAAGTAAGACGCTTTACAAAATAATATCTATGAGTCTTTTAACTCTTACATAGGTAAGGCTAGAGATATACCTATTTTGAGTATGGTTAAGTGGATTAGAAGGAGAGTTATGAAAATATTTCATGTAAAATATACTAGGATGAGTAGATAAAAGGGTGATATTTTTCCTACTGCACAATAAAAGTTAGAAAAATATTAAATATAAGAGTAGAGAGTGTTTTTATACACCTGCTAGAAAGAAAATATATGAGGTAGACTTTTATGACACCAAAAGTATGGTAAATTTAGCATAACAAACTTGTACTTGTATGCTATGGGATTTAACTAGAATCCCGTGTAAACATGGTGTTTCTACTATTTATACCAATAGAGAAAAGCCAGAGCAGTATGTCTACCCTTTTTATTCAAAACAGACTTTTCTTGTTCTTTATAACCACATAATATACTCTGTGCCTAGCCAACAAGAATGGGAGATAATTGAGTATCCTGACATATACCCTCCTATACCTAGAAAACCAGCAGGTAGGCCAAAAAAGAAAAGGGTTAGAGCTTCAGATGAATCAAGAAACCCATATAAAATTTCAAAAGCAGGCAAATAAGTTTTATGTGGTAATTACAAGCAACCAAGACACAATGTTAGGGGTTGTAGAGCTTCAATCACTGGAGAGACACCTTAGCAAAGAAGAAATATACTGGAAAAAAGGAATATGAGACCTTTCTCACACAGAAATGAGCAAATTAAGCATGAGGATGCAGTAGCTCAAACTGCAAGAAGAACTAGATCTTCCTTAAGTAGGGCTCAACCAAGTGAGCACTCAAGTCAAACACATGCAGTAGCACAATCATCACGGAATACAACTGCAACTAGGGTAAATGACTTATGACTTAATTTTATTTTATTGGGAGACTTAATTTTATTTTATTGGTAGACATTAATGTTATTTAATAATTGTTCTGCCCTCTGTCAGTCAAGAAAAGGAAAGGATGCTAGCACAATAGTAGCTAGTACCACACCATCCACTAAACCAGAATGAGGATCACATGTACCTGACAACTAGCAAATTAGGCTACATAGTTCACAACTAGCCCCATCAACACTTAGACCCAAGGTAGCTTTCAATGAGTTTAAATAGCTTTAAATGCTTTTAAATGTCTCTACATGGCAACTTACATGCTTAATGCTGACTTTTATATAGAAAACCAATTTCAAACCTCCAAGACTAATGAGACAGAAGACTCCACAAGAACTAGCTCAACCAACAACTTAAAGGGTGTTAGCTTCTAACACTAGTACCAACTCCACCGCCAATGCACTATCAACCTATAAGAAACTTTAAAAGAGCTTCTGAATTGGCTTCCATTGCAAGAAGAACTTCGCCAAGGAAGAAAACATGGAAGTTATGAGCATAAATAGAAAGCAACCAAATTTTTTTGATGTGTTAAATAATATTTTGATTAATAGGCAACACAATACCTAATTGTCTTGATTTTTCATCAACTATCAAGATAAACCATCTTTTTTATATGTAATTCATTTATTAGCTATCTAGATAGTGTGTGCCAAATTAATTATGATTCATGTAAGTGACTGTGTATGCTATTGCCTAAGATTAATGTTTGGAAATTAGTTATGTGTTGGTTGACCAATTTGGTTTTAAATAGGATTTTTTCTAGTTTTTATCGATATTATTTAATTAGCAATAGGAAGAAAGTTAAGTTTGTGGAGATTATGATTTCTAGGTTTAATGATTTCTGTAGGTGATCAAGAGAAAAGAATTAGTTGATTTGATGCTATCCTCAAGGATCCATTGCATATTATTTTGCACCTAATGGCATAAACTGCTCTGGCTATAGATAGAATAGTATTTTATATGAGATGCATTTCTTTGCACAATGTAAATGGATTTGGATTGCTAGATGTGTTCTGTGTAGCTGTTTAATTTCAACATCCATTTGTGATTTAAAAAAAATTATATTGGTTATTTAAAAGAAATTATGTAGTGATTTATGCACTTCATCTTTTATTATTGGCACATCACCAAATAATGAAATTTTTCTGTTAGATAAGATTCCCAAGATAAATTTAACTAATGTTTAACTCATATATAATAGAGCATACATTTGTAGGATTGAAAATTTAGGAATGGCATGGTCTGTTTGAAGAGAGATTTTTTAAAGTAGAATTTGGAGATAACTATAACCTTAGAGATTTTTGCATGCTAAAGCAGGATCCATAATCAACATTTACTATTTACTTTAATAGATGTGGAGTGCAGAGTTTACATCACAGTGCTATTGCTTTTATGCATAAAAATTACAAAGCGAGTGAGATTGGCCAGGAAATAATAACAAAGCAAGTGCAAAATTCTAAACATTCAAGAATGAATGCTAAGAATAATTATGGCAAACAAATGTCTTTCCCCCATATATCCTAAAAACATATATAAACAAACAAAAATAATTAAAATGCAAATTTGCTTCATTTTACACCAATCAACTATCATTTTCTTATATTTTAAATTCATCTTCATCTCTAATAATTGCATATTCATCATATCATTTTCTTCATATGCATTTCGTAGTTCATGCTTCACTTTGTTAATAATCTCTTTGCTTCTACTTAGTTCACTAGCAGATTCAACTTCCTTAGCTTGACATTCAGCAATTTCGTCTTCGCACTATTGAATCTTTGCCAACATGTTTGAAATTGTGTATGAGCACCCATTGCACAAACTTTCATCAACCCATTCAAAGAAATTATATTTCCCAGTTACTCGATATCGCCCACATCCATGAAACTTCTTACCCATATTCTTCGATGTCAGGGATACCCTCACAAGTGATTAAACACCACAATCACACCTCTTTATGACCGAACTTCTTGGTTCACTTCTACTCCCATAACTCTCGTCTGAATGGTGATCCGAATGGGTGCTCATCTTCAGTTTATGGATGATAAACTAGATTAAGCTAATTTTGAAATTAGGACTCTAGGTGTGAATGAAGAGGAGAGTAATTTGACAATAGGAATATACAACAACCCATTTTTTGGTTTTAATTACTTAATTGATTTTAACTAGTTTTTAGTTTTTAATTAGTTTTAATTTAATTATTTTTTAGATTTTATTTTATTTATGATTGTATATTAATCCACATAGACAATAAGAGTTCACGTGTTTGCACATATCGAAAAAAATTTAAACAATTTAAAAAAAGGGTTCACTAAAGTCACATCAATAACAATTAACGACATTAACTCGTGAACCCCTAAATGTTAATGACATTAACCAGAAACTCCCTTTTGTCAAAAGATTTTGTACAAACCCTAAATTGAAAACAATCCAAAGATTTTTTTTATACTTATCTCTTTTAAAAATAATGATATCTAAACTATAATTTCAAGTGTTGAAATATATGAAATAGTCTAAAAAAATAAAAGAAAAGTTAATATTTCTTTTTATATTTTTAAAAATTAAATGGCTATTTAGCAAAACTTGATAAATTTAGATTAAAACTACCAAATGTTAAGTCAAGATATTAATAAAAAAATAAAAATCGCTCTCTGTTTATATTAAAATTAATTTTAAAAAAATTGATAATAATAATTAGTTTTAATACATTAAAACATTAATTTATACAAAAGGAAAAAATAAGTTTTTTCTCTTAAAATTAACAAATAATTTTGTATAATTATTTAAAAAAAAATTGTATATAATTAATAATTAAATAATACTTAGATGGAGAAAGCAAAATTATTATCTTATTCAAGAAGATTTTTACTTAAATCAAATGCAAGTTCAAATCTCTTCGCTGAGAAGAAATGTACATTGCCAAGGTTTATGGTCTTCCTTTATTAGTGGAGAAAAGAGAAAAGATAAAGCAGGTGGGGATGGTCGTGGGCCCCTTCTCATCCTCTCATATGAATTGATCTGAGAATGAACGGTCTGAGATTATCTTAGTAAATAGCGCATTAGAATAAGTGAAGCTTCATGAGAAAGCCACCGATACTAACTTAACAACTTGTTTGGAAAGAAAAGTGGCCTGTCAAAGGAAAAGAAAAAGGACTTTCCCTATTGTTGTTTGGAGAGTAGAAGGACGAAAGAAATGATATTAAAAAAAATGACTTTCCCTAATCATCAAACTTTTAATTAATTAAAAAAAAAAAAAAGAAAAAAAAGCAATTCTTACCCTAAAATTTAGTAGATGATTAATTTAACTGTTAGATGTTAGCTGATAATTATTTAATTTTTAAATAATAATTGCTTTTAAATTTTATAAGGTTTACAAAATCACAATTAATCAACGTATATGTTTGATATTGAATTTAAAGTGCATTCAATAAATTATTTTTGGACTTTATATTATTTTAGAAAATCCATATTTTGGAAAAAAAAAATATTGTTTTGCTTTTTTCAAATTATTGTTTATTAAAAACAATTAATTTTTTTAAAAAATAAAAATAATTTAAAAACAAAAATTTTAGAATGGATTACAACTCAATCTCAAACATACATTTAATCAGTTCGACAAACTAAAAAAAATTACTCTCTCCGTTTCATTTATATAGACACAATTATTTTTACACAAAGATTAAAAAATAACATCTTTTTTTAAACTGAATTTTTTTTCTCTTTTTCTTTCCTAATTTGCCCTCAACACATTAATTACTATTACTTACAATTTGTTGTTATGATTATTCATGAAAATTGCACTCAGATAAAAAAATTTACTGGAAAGTATTTAAGAATATAAAAGGATAAATAAAAGTTAACGAGAGATATGTTAATTTATTTTTGATAATATAATTTAATTTAATATAATATAAAAAATTATTTATCACTATATAGAAATTATCATATAATTAATATATTTTATAAATAAAAAAAAAGACAAAATAAATTTTATACTTTAAATTAAATTTATTTTAATTAAATTTATCTATTTAAATAAAATATCTAAAATATAAATTTTACCAGTATAAATAAGATGGGGGAGTAACAATTAGCTATAGATACCCCTACTGCAACTGATTGCAAAAGCTATTATTAGTTGCCATCACAAATACATGAATTAAATGCATAAAAATTTAGTTTATATTTTAGCAAGAAAAATAATATTTTCTTTATTTGAAAAAATAGATTCACTTTCTTTTTTGTCAGTCTAAAATTATAATCTATTTTTTTTAAAAATAATTAATATGTTAATTTACTAATATATTCATATTTAATATTTAATTAAATTATATTTTTATTAATAAATAAATAATTAATTTTATTAAACTAAACAAAACATACATAATAAGAATATGAATATTTGACTAAGAAATAATCTATATTAATTTTAGTAAAATATTTAATTTATTAGACTATTATTTTTCTCTTATCTAAAATTTATTGGCTAAAATTTTGTAGGTGGTGAGACTTAATATTAAATGAAATTTTATTGATAATTAAACTTTATTAATTTATAAAATTACCATTAAATAATAATTATTTCCTAAATAATTATTTAATAATATAAATGAAAGATATTTATAGAAAATATAAAATAAAAATTATTATTTTAACTAAATTAATTTTTTTTAATATGTGCAAAAATAAAAATAAATTCATCTTTTTTGAATGTAATGGAGGGAGTAATACAAATGTGTTAGGTTGTCAAGAGCTGCTTAATTTTTCTATTCAAGAAAATTTGAGATAATTAGTTTAAGTCTAATTTAAGAGGAAAATCATACTGCCAATTGGTTTACTCTCTTAGGGAGTAAGCTGGGGATTCGTAGTTTGCTTCTTCGTGATTTAACTGGGGTTTCATATCCCAGATTTGTCTAATGTAGCCTTTATGGCTTTTCCTTTTCTATCAAGAAAAAAAAAAAAAAAGAAGTTAAGGTAAGCTTGTATCATACTTGAATCTCAAATTCCTCTCAGAAATCCACAAACGAAGAAAGATTAGCTAGTGAAGAATTTTAGATTTGAGAAGTACAAGTGAAT
The DNA here is from genome assembly GCA_948193065.1 of Aleurites moluccanus. Taxonomy (NCBI): domain Eukaryota; kingdom Viridiplantae; phylum Streptophyta; class Magnoliopsida; order Malpighiales; family Euphorbiaceae; genus Aleurites; species Aleurites moluccanus. The sequence goes on from CANXYC010674260.1 coordinate 21,363, forward strand.
GGGCTAAGAACTCAAGTTTCCAAGAAAGTAATATTTATAACTGGGGTGTTTGGTGCTCCGATTAAAAAACGGGGATTTGATAAATTTAAAATTTTGTTAATTGGAAAAAATGAGTTGAATTTAAAATAAATAGGGAAAATGGTTTGAATGTTTGGATTAATCGAGTTTTTAATATTAGGATAAATAACTGTATTTTTTTTAGTATTTTGATAAAATATACGATTAAATGTAAAAAAGATTAGAAATGACATCAAATTAATAAAATAAAAACTATTTTCTTTTTCTTCAAAAATTATTACCATCAATTATTTCAATTAAAATACCTAGACCTATGTAAGAATAAATTAGTTTATATTTGAAATTTATTTTAATAGTCGAAAGAAATACTTACGAAAATACAGTTGTGTTAATACACTTGATTTCATGATTCCCATCATAAAATTTTCGTTAATTCAGACAACCATTAACCTCATTAAAATTAATTTAAATCCAAACAATAAGACTCTATAAAAATCATTAAAAAATCTGAAATTAAGAACATGCATTCAAATATAATTCTTATATTCAACACAAAGCATAACAGAAAAACAACAAAGACAAAAACCAAAACACAATTGTATTCAGTGAATTCAAAAAATAAAAATAAACCAGACTTGAGTTTGAGAACCCATAAAATCAGAAGCAAATGTTTCATAAAATACAAATAAGCAAATGCAAAGGAAGAAAAAAAGAAATACCTGGAAAAATAATAGAAAAAAAATACCAAGAAAAATAAGAAGAAAATAAATATCCAAAAAAGGAAGAAAAAATAAATCATAAAGCAAAAATTTTCAAACAATCTAACAAAACTCTAAGGTTTTCAAGAACAAAAAGTGTAGAGGAAGAAGAAGAAACAACTCCAGTAGCAAACATACACTCAACATAGGATTTTCAAAGAAATGAGCAAAGGAAAAGAAGAGATAAAGTGAAAATGAAAGAAGGGCAAAAAATGTTAATACTATAAAATAACTAGGGTATTTTTATCTCAAAATCATTAAAAAATACGGCGTTCAGAAACGTGTTTTGAAAAACTACTTTGAATTGCGTTGAAATGCAGCATTTTATCTCCAAAAAATCGCTAGTCGTGATTATAAATAAAAATATATAATACATTATTGCGAGTTGAGTTGAGACAGATTATAAATTGATATATACAATATTCAAACTAATTTATAAAATACGAATTAAAAAAATTTCAAATCAACACAACTCACGATACTTATTAAACTGCGGATTGAATTAGTCTGGGTTGAATTGAGAGGGATGCACGGTTTATGATGTCCCTTACCGGAGATGCTTCACGTGTGTGTGGGACCATTAAAAGAAGATGAAACTCTGTTTAATGCTTAAGGTGTCTGGGAAATTTGGTACAGGGGCACAACAAATCGACAAGAGGTGAAGTGCCTTGAGATTGGTTACGCTATATTGATAATTTAAATTTAAAATTATATTAATCTTGTATAATTTTACATTTCTTAATAGAAATTAATTTAAGGTAAATAGATTGTCTTATACAATTTAAAATTTAAATTCATCATTTAAATTTAAAATTATCAATTGTTTATCTATGAAAGAATTCATGGGTGATTTTAGAAAATAAAGTATAATTCTATTATAGATGATTAATGTTTATGATTGATAGGTGTAAATTATATATATTAGTTTTATTCAAATTATTTAAGGTTTTAGGTATTTCTTTTATATTTTAATTAGTATTTATTTATTTATTTTGTATTTATCTTGGATTTTTCTTTTTAGGAATATTTGAAAAAATGAGCTGAAAATTACTATTTTCATAAAGACATGGACATGTTTATCAGGAAACATGGACATGTTTATCAGGAAACATGGGCATGTGTCGGATTGGAAGCTTATAAAAGGAGCTGGATGTTTTTAGGGCGAAATAATAAAATTTTGGAGAGAAAAACAGAGGCAGCTACTGTAGAAAACAGAGAAGATTAGTGAGCGAGCAATTAAAATTAAAAGAGACCTAAAATCAAGAAGAATCACTCTCCAATATTTTCCATTATGGTTTCTACCTTGTTTTCTTTAATTTTTGTTAGATTCAATATGAACTAAATTCCTTTTTAGCTAAGGTTATGGAAAGTCTAAATCATATAATGTTTCGAAATTAATTAATTTAATCAAGATAATTTTATTTTCATATGTTTGTGAATTATTATTCTTAATGCTATTAGGAGATTGATCACCTCTTAATTGAATTGATTCATATGGATGAATTGAGATAGAATTTCATAAAATTGACTATGATAATTCATGATGTGAATTGAATGATATATAGAAATATATATATATATGATTTATCTATTATTTTTATATAAGTTTTTTTAGGACTTAATGCATTTTTATTTCGAAAACTCTATTAGAGAAATTTAAGGGATATGTGATAGCAGTAAGTTTGCCAGATCTTGCGAGACAATATTAAATAAATTAGAAAAACTTCAACTTATAAAAATCAATTTTATTTAGTCTAATAAAATTATGAGTTGAATTTTTTAAAAAAATTAATATTATTTTTTATATATTATACTATTATAGTGAAAATTCATACTTAAATTTATATTTAATTAAATTGTATGTACTTATTATTAAAATATATATGTAAATGCAATATATAAATATTGCCAAATTTCTCCATATGTGATTCAAAGTAACAAATTCAATTTTGCTATTGGACATATTAAGATAAGTATAGTTATCTATATATTTAATACTACGGTAAAATCTCTATAAATTTTATATTTAATACTATAGTAAAATCTCTATAAATTATATATTTAATATTATAGTAAAATCTCTATAAATTAATATCGTTAAAATTCATAAATTTTATTAATTAAAAAATATATTAATTAATTGAGTATTAATTTAGTCTATTAATTAAAGTTGATGTTGTAAAAAATTATTATATAATATAAATTATTAATTTATCGAATATTAATTTATAAAATTTTTGTTATAAATAAGATAATAATTTTACTAATAAATAAGCAAAATTTATGTTTAAGAGTTTTTCAAAAATATATATAGGGGTTAAGTAACCTAATTGCTAAAATGTGTTTTGTGAAAATAATTTCATAGATAAACTATGTATTGCCTTGGCTTTACCATCTCTATATTATTAAGATATGTGACAATTTAGAATTAATAAAAATTAAATAGACTAAAAAAAAATTTAATGATATTATTGTTTTATTAGTCAATTTTCAAGATAGTTTTATTTCTATATCTTTAAATTCTACTATTTTAAAAAAAAATGCTTTCATTATATTATAATTAATGGTATATCCATAAATGTTTATCTTTATTTTATCAATATAAACAAAATATATACTCATATAAATAGATATAAGAAAAATAAATAAAGATAAATTTATTAATATTGATAATATTAGGCATATATATATATAAAATAAATATTTAAATATATTTTTTAGGATAAATTAAATTAAAATTTCTAAAATGAAAAAAGAGATGTTGGAGTTGAAATCAATCACTTTTCTGTTATAAATATATAGATAAATGTGGATGTCTATTCATCTATCCCACTACTAATAAGTTTTTGTAATTAAGTTTAATTTTATTGCACCATTTATGTTGTAATTTATGGTTGATTTTTATATATTGTAACATATGATGAAGATGAACTCTATAAATAGGAGTTCATATTACTTTGTAATACACATCAATAAAATAATAGAATACTCCCTCTTCTATATTCTTATTCTTGTTCTAATTATCCTTGTTTTATTTATTTTCATAACACGTTATTAGCACGATTCTCTATTTTTAAGTAATCAAATCTAAGTAAGTTTGTCTACTCTTAAAATGTTAATTTCATGCATCTTATTTATTTCGCTATCTTAATGAATTATTTATATTTATAAAAATATAGTTATGAGTTTATTATTCTTATAAAAAATTCTTATATTGTTATTGCCTTTTTATTTATAATTCATATCTTGTTATTTATTATTGATAATAAGATTATGTTTATATGTTTTAGAGTTTTTTTTTTTTGTTAATTGATATATCGAAATTCTTTTATTGTTATACTACCTAATTTTATTTTCCATGACACATTTGATAGTTTTTTTTTAAAAAGATTTAGATATTTTTGTCTTGATAACATTCTTATTTAAGTATTTGAGTTTTGAAATTTTTTTTTTCTTGAAAATATTATAATTTATTTATTTGAGTAAGTAAATTCTATTTTTATACATTATCATTTTATTTTTCAATCTACATCTAACATAAAAAAAAATTTATACTCTAATTTTGATATTTGTTTTTGTATAGATTATAATATTTTATACTTGTTGAAATATAATTTGAAATAAAAAAAATGGTTTATATTTTTGATCTTTTAAAAGTAAAAGTGAAAAAAAAATTAAAATAATTATTATAATTTTTTTTAATTTAATCATGTATTGATAATGATAGTAAATTTATTTATTTTTGATATTGCAAAGTTATTCTTTTATTTTAAATATGTTGATTTTTGTTAGAATTAACTCTTAATGTGTGAAGAATATTCACAAATAATAATGTGTTAATATTTTTCATATATCGAATATGCTCCTGCAGTAGCAATATCGATAAAAAAAATTGTAAAAATATTATGAATTAATTTCATGCATTCTGATTTAATATCATTTCCTGAAGTGAATGCAGTCATACTTAACTGAATAAAATACCAAGTAGTTAATGAAAAATTCATGAAATATATTATGGTAATTTTATCTCATTTCCTGAAGTGAATGTGGTAATATATAATAATAATACTATGAAATTTAAAAGTAAATATATAATTATTATTCTTTTCATAAGAATAAAGAAATATCATAAAAATATTTATCACCACCAGAAGTGAGATAAAATTATACAGAAATAAGAATAGAAAAGGTGGACAAATTTTTTTTTAAAGTAAATATTATCGATATGGTATAAAGAAAAATTGGTCAAATACTTATTGTATGATAAAATATCTTATTGATATTTATCGAACATCGCAAAAAAAGAGGAGAAATATGAAGATAAATTTTGTCTCTAATAATGATGATCTTAACTATGATCATATATATATTGCTCACATTGATGTGACAAATATGTTTTTGAAAATATTAAAAAGGAGAATTGATTTCTATATATATTGTGAATGGTGAGATAACTTGTACAATTTAAAAAATGTCAAATATTTTTCTTATTTGAAAATGGGTGAGACAATTATTTATGATAAAATAAAAAATAATTGAGAACTCCAGAAAAGCCAATATATTATCACAAGAGAAACAAAATTTACTACACAAAATATATTATTTTCTCCAAAGTCTCATAAAAATTTGTTAAGTTTTAAAAATATTCACA
>CANXYC010674269.1:0-16939 GCA_948193065.1 Aleurites moluccanus
ATCATTACTAATTATTTCCACTAGGTTAGTATAATGCACATCACTAGAAAATATCGTATGTTCAACATATTTTAACATTGACATATTTCAAAATATTATTTAACTTTTTACAAACCATGGAGCATTCTAGAAGTAAAACACCAAAATATGGAGGCTATACATAGAAAAGAAATGTTTGCAATCGAAGAAAAGTAAAAGCTGGAACCACACCTATCTACAATCTCCTGAAAAATAATAAACCACTAAAGGGTGAGATAATACTCAGTGAGTAATGTATATATATCACTTCACTTGTGAAGCTAGGTTAAAGAAAGAGACTCGCAAAAGAAGTGAACGAATATAATAAAAACAATTTACAAATGGTTAAGCATTTAAAGAATAAATTGGTATTTTAGCCATTAGAAATGTAAATCAATAACAAACATATAACATTGATATAAATATGAAATCATAGTCAATAATATAGGTGGTGTACAAGGTAGGTTCAATCAATAGGTGAATGCAACAACTAATGGTTTACAATAACAAATGGGTTGCAATAATGACAGATTTATAATCACTATATAAAGTAGAGGCTATAATTAGTAGCATGCTTATCACTCATACAGTTGATCAGATTGTATGGCAGAGAACACTTCTCTCAGCTGGAGTCCACTGTAAATATTTCATTGTGAACAATGCCTGATACAATTATTATCCTACTCTATCAGGTGACTAGGCCTGTCATTAGCACATTAGGTTTGTATTCGATCCAAGGCTCACATTTAAAAATGAAACAAAGTTCCAAAGTCAAATTCAATAATATCAATGGTGTAATAACACTTATCAGAAGGTTATGGTTTGCATTATCAATATAATAATCAATTAAACAATAAAAAGAAATGGTAAATGTTAAGATTCAACAAAGAGGCATTTGGCCACAGTTTAAATTTCCATATCCAATGGCTATAATTTTAGCTATTAGGTAAACTAAGGTACTTAAGGCACCAATAAGAAAAATCGAATATGTTCAAGCCAAATCTAGAAAACAATAATAAAGAAATTGGCATGTTTATATTAGCCCAAATAAAATGCTAGTTAACAATTTAGGTATTTCAATCAATTAGGGTATCATTGGGCTTTCATTAAACAAAGATATAAATTAGGAACCCTAAATGAACAAAGCATTATAACAAAAATGGGAAATTAGGGTTCCAATCAAGCAAGTCTACAATGCAATAAACAATGACAAATTCAATTGGATTCAATTTCAAGTAAAATGACATATATACATACCCACCTTTCCAAACTCTAGTTCCAACTCTCAACCCTCTAATCTAGCACAAGTAAAATGAATGGTCCAAGGGTTCTTCTTCTTTATCTTTTTTTTGTTGAAACTACAAGAGTAAATAAATAGTTTTAATATTCAATTTACATTAAAGTTACACAATGTGATTCAAATTATAACTTTCCCTCTCAAATTCTAAAATTTGGTTTCTAGCAGCCTTGATTCTCTTAGCAAGTTCTCAAGTTATACTTATCCAATTACTTCAATTATTATTTTTTACTTAAACTAGACATATTAGGGTTTAACATATCTAAAAATCAGATTTGTCTAAGTTCTATACAAATTATGGTGGAATTTCAAATATAATTCTACAAACTATAAACTGCCCTGCAACATCTACCTGAGAAATCTCTACTATTTAATTCATATATCAACATGTAGATGTCCAAATGATATTATGTTTTCATTGAAATTTAGCTAAGACATAAGAAAATATTTTTTATGTTTCGAGTTTTCTTTGATTTTGAACTTAAGATCCTTAAAATCTAGATCTCAGTAGGGTTTCTCAATGAAAACCCTAATCTGAGTCTGCCTTACTTAGTAGCTTGTATCTCTTAACAAAGTAGCAATTTGATAAAACTTTCTAAATGAATATAATCTAAACATATATATCTATAACTTTTATGTTTTATATATTTTCAAAATCTGACTCTAATATTATAAAAACTAGCCTCTAATTTTCTACCATGTTACAGGAAATCCAAAATTACAAGTATTTGTTCTTGAATCTATCATTCTTTCACTAATTAAGCCTCTAATCTATCAATTAAACTCACTAAATTGAATTATTAAACTAGTTTAGTATCTTACCTCTTGAAGCTCTTGATGGATTTTAACTTTCAAGAATTAAATTAACTCAATTGATGAAGAGAATCAACTTAGAAGTAAAAGAATTTGAGTTTGAGGTGATGAAAGAAAGGTTTAAGAACTAAGGAAGAAGAAAATTCTTTTGGAGAATTGGGAGGGTGGCTCACTATCAAAACAAGAAATGAAGATGAAAATTTGATTTTTTTTCTCTCTTATATGTTTGTTTAAATATTAATTAGTGACCAATAGGAATTTAAGAAAAAGAAATTAAGGAAATTGAAAATAAAAATAATGAATGGATATAAATTTTTTTAGAAAAGAAAAATGATGAAAATTGGAAAATATTTTTGGTGGAGAAGCCACCACATGGCTGGGCACTAATGGACTTCTAAATTAATTATATATATATATATATATATATATATATATATATATTAGTCAAATTAATTTTTGACTCAAATTTTCATTATTTACAAAATTGTCATTCTTTATCTTTTCTTGCCTCTATCTCTTTCACTTTCTTATTTAAACACTTTCACTTTGTCAATTTTATTCAATTTTATTTTTAACTTACTATTTATTCATCTCATTTTAGGTATATAAAGAAAAATTAGATAAAAAATACTCTAAAATTTATTAAAAATCGAATACTGGAAGGTGTTCATAATTTAGGTTTTTCTTGAAGTCTCTTTATTGATTTAGATAATTCATCCTCTATATAACCCTTTTAAAATTTCAAATTATTTTTCCTATAATGTTAAGGAATTTAATTTGACTTATCCATAATTAATTTCAAATAATCCACTTCCTAGAATTTACAAAAATTCTAGTACCGATTGACATTTCTTATAACTATTCTTAAACTCTCTAATATGCGATGTGAGTTATTTCATTCTACCCCCCTTAAAATAAATTTGTCCTCGAATTTAAAATTTTACTAACCTTAAACAGTAAATAGGTGGAGATACTTCAATCGCATATTGAATTTGCTTTCCCAAGTGCAATCTTCAATCCATAATTATTCCATTGCACTTTTACCATTGGAATCTCTTTATTTCTTAACCGCCTCACTTGCAGATCAACGATTTTGTCTAGAAATTCTTCATATGATAGATTCTCATATACTTCAATACTCTAAGTTGGAAGGACATGCGAAGGATCTAACAAGTATTTCCTTAACATAGATATATGGAAAACATGATGCACATGGCTTAAGCTCGGACGAAGAGCTAAGCGATAAGACACATTCTCAACTCTATCTAATATCTCGAATGGCCCTAAGTATCTTAGTGATAATTTTCCTTTCTTCCCAAACCTCATCACTCCTTTCATCAGGGAAATTTTTAGAAATACATGGTCACCAATAGAAAATTGTACATCCTTCCTCTTTGGATTCGCATAACTTTTTGCCGGCTAAAAGATGTCTTCATTCATTCTCTGATTAGTGACACCCTTTCCATAGTTTCCCGAATCAAGTCTGGACCCTCCAAATGCTTATCTCTAGGTTTCACCCAACATACTGGTAATCTACATTTGCATCCGCATAAAGCTTCATAAGGTGCCATACCAATAGTGGAGTGATAACTGTTATTATAAGAAAATTTCACTAATAGTAGGTACTTATCCCAATTTTCACCAAAATCTAACACACAAAGCCGCAACATATCTTCCAGAGTCTGAATAGTCCGTTCAGACTGTCCATTTTTCTAAGGATGGATTGCATTACTAAAGTTTAATTGAGATTCCAACGCTTCGTGAAATTTCTACTAGAACCAGGATGTGAATTGTGCACCTCTATCCGAAATGATGGATATCGGTACCCCGTGTAACTGTACAATTTTATCAACATACAACTGAGCATACTTTATTGTTGTATAGGTGGACTTCAATTTTAGAAACTGGGCTGATTTTGTGAGTCTATCAATAATCACCCAAATAAAATCATAGCCCCTAGATGTCCGAGGCAAGCCCACTATGAAATCCATAGTCACTTGTTCTCATTTCCATTCCTGCAGTTCAATCTCCTGTAATAAACCCAAAGCCTTCTAATGTTCAAACTTTACTTGCTGGCAGGATAAACATTTGGACACATATTCAGTTACTTGCTTCTTCATTCCAGGCCACCAATAGAAATCTCTCACATCTCGATACATTTTAGTGGTTCCAGGATGAATATTGTAAGATGCAAGATGAAGTTCATCCAAAATCTTCTCCCGGATCCCATTCACATTAGGAACACATAGCCGATCACTCAATTTTAGCACCCCATTATCTATCCGGAACTCAGAAGTCTTCCCTGCCTGAACATCTTCTTTCAACTTCATTAATTGTTAATCTGCATCTTGTGAGGCTTTAATTTCATCAATCAACATAGGCCTCACTTGAAACTGGGCAATCAATGCTGAGGAATCAGATATTTGTAGCTGCACACCCATATCAAACAACTCTTTTAACCTTTTCACAATTGGCCTTCTGTGAATTGCTATATGTGATAAGCTGCCCATTGATTTACGGCTCAAAGCATCTGCAACTATATTTGCTTTCCTCGAATGGTAAATAATCTGACAATCATAGTCTTTTACGAATTCCATCCATCTTATTTGTCATAAATTTAAATCTTTCTGCTGCAGAATTTACTGAAGACTTTTATGATATGTATATATCTCACATTTCTCGCCATACAAGTAGTGTCTCCAGATCTTCAAAGCAAAAATCACAGCAGCCATTTCCAGATCGTGAGTGGAAAAATTTACTTCATGTTTTTTCAATTGTCGGGAGGCATAAGCAATTACCTTTCCATTTTGCATCAAGACACAGCCTAAACCCACTTGGGAAGCATCACAATACATATAAAAACCACCCATTCCAAATGACAATACAAGTACCAGAACAGTAGTGAGACAAGTCTTGAGTTTCTGAAAACTCTCCTCACAAGTATTGTCCCATTGAAATTTGACTTGCTTTCTAGTCAACTTGGTTAGCGGCGCAGCTATGTAATAACCCAAAAATACAATGTATGTGCAATTGTTAGATAGAGCTTTGAAACTCAAATCGGGTAGGATTTTTTTTTAAGGCAAGCATGTGCTAAATGAAATTTGAGAAAACTCAAATAGAACCCTAAGATAACCTAGGGAATTTTAATAGACAATGAAAATGGAAGAATTTGATGAAAAATAAATGAAATCAAATAAGATTTTTCCAAAGAAACTCATTTGAACATCCTTTGCTCAAAGATTTTTAATAAATTGTAGGAAAATTCAAATTGAGAAATTCTTTTTCCTACATCAACCTAAGAGATTAACAACTAATATAAAAATATATTCAAGACATTTGAGTCAATTTAGAGTGCCTAAAAATGAAATGGAAATGAACTAAACATAAGTGAAAATGCATAAATGATTTAATTAGCTAAATTGTGATTAATTAGCTTAATTAAACTTAATTAAAATACAAGAAAAGTCAACAATGGTGACTTAGAATGGTGGATCTAGCCATTGAAGAATTGTAGCCAAGTTTTTATATTCAATTAAAATAATTACCAATTGATTAATCTGTAACCACAAGAAAAATAAAAATGAATTTGTTAAAATATGGATTTATGACATTACTATGCTTATGTCATAAATCCATCAATTATCTTCTACTTAATTAAATTAACTAATTTATTAATGGTTAAAAGAAATGAATTATTTCTAAATAATAAGAAATAAAATGAAAAATCTGCACAAATGCTTCTTGGTGGCCAAACCTTGCTCCTCTAAATTTCTTTCAATTTTAAGTTAGCAAATCACTTCTTTCTTTCATTCAAATAAGGTGGCTGAAATTTCAGCATGATATGGTGATGGAAATGAAAGATTTATGAAGTTAAGTGATGGAAAAATGAAGATGAAGTGGCATTTTTGGTGATAGAGAGCAAAGAAGAACAAGGAAAGCTAACTAAGTAAGGTAACTATTTCATCTTCCTTAGCTTTTTCCTATGTTTAAGTAACAAATATGAATACTTGCCTAAATGATTTAATAGGAAGCTAAATTAGGGTTTTGATAATAGTCTAATATGCTGGAATTTTTAAGTGAATGAATTAATAGAAGTTAAAGTGAAGTTAAAGAAACATAAAGGAAGTAGAGAAAGTTTGAAATTCAGAAAAGAGCAAAAATCCTGAGTCTAAGCAGAAATTTGGAGCAACTATTCAGTAATCTTAAAATGATCAAATAAAAATTATCAAAACATAAAATTTGTAGTTTTATATCTTAACTAAGTTTCCCTGAAAAATCTCTGCAAAATATTAAGAAACCTAGGAGATATGGTTTTCTTAGTGATACTAACTCAGAACCGGATTTAGAATCAAACTCAGAAATATACAGCCCTGAAATCTCTAAATTTGAAAACCTTAATATTTGAATTAGAACAACTTCAAAACATGAAAGTTGTTCCTTTATGTCTTAGATAAAATCCTGTAAAAACGGAATAGGGTTTGGATAAGTATAAAATAAGTTGCATTAGAAATAGTGGAGCTTATCGGATAGTTTCTGTAGGGTAGTTCGCAGAATTGCAAAGTGAAGTTTGAAATTCACTATAAATTCTGTAGAACTCAAAATAACTTAATTTTTGGATATGCTATATTTTATATGTCTATTTTCATTAGAAAGAAGAATTAGAGTAATTGAGTTAGTAAAACTCAAAATATGTTAAAAGAAGGCAGAGCTGCCAGAAATGAAAAGCATAAAGAAATCATAAAAGAATCAGGGAGTTTTAAGGTAATGTATTTATCAAGTTTATTTCATGAAAGTTAAGTATAAATGGAACTCTAAATTAAACCTTTATATGTTATAGCTTCCAAGAAGAAAGGAAAAGACAAAGATGAGGGGGAGCCATGTGATAAAGAGATCTATTTTAGTTCTTTTTGTTTCCAAGGTGAGTAACATATAAATACCTTTCTTTAATAGAACCTATATTGTTCATCCATGTTTTAAGTTCATTGATTATGCTATGATTCTACCTTATAAGTCTTATATACATTATTATTACTATCTATTGTTTCCTAATTAATCCATTGAACCTTACTAAACCATTATCTTGGCATATGTGAAATATGACTTTCTTGATTATAAATGAACTTTATCACATTGAAACCATATTAGCCATTGGAATCAATTAAACCTCTTGAATTGAATATGAAACTTGCTATACTTATTTGTCTATTTTTATTTCTTGGAAAGTTCATTGTGAAACCAAACCTTAATATTTGATTCTCCACTGCCATGTTCATTGCCTATGATCTTCCTTGATGATAACCTATTATTAATTATTGATATTGATGTACCCTACATGTGATCAATGATAGACTACTCTCCTGATGGAGTACTAAATCTTACATCAGGCATTGTACACAATGTTTCATATGATCCTCAGCTAGTGAGGGGTGGTTCCAGTCAGGATGTTTGATCAATCATATGACTTTTATGAGACATGCTATCAGGATATGTAACATCTGTCTACTTATATGGATTTTGCTCCCTGTCATTGCTATATGAGCATTTGCCTCAACATATTGATATATGAGCTATTGGTTCACTATGATGTTATTGGAGCATTTGGATCAACTTACATGATTGATACAAGTTCTATAGGATTAATTTCCTTTATGCTCTATTATTTCATTGAGTACCCTTTTTTCTTACATGTTATCCTTACTGAATTCCAATGGCTATATCCTTATTTATTTATCTGTTTATGAGACATATTCATTGATATTCATATTATTCATGTATTAATGGCCATTTGTTCTTTCCATACTTTTAACCTCACCAGGGAGGTGTCTATATGTTATTTACTGAGTTTAATCTCACATTTTAGTAGTTTATAATTTTTCAGGTTTCAATAGATAGCTACGGTTCTAGCCATATTCTTCTCCGGTGCTGGGAACTCCTATAGTTTATGTATATTCCTTTATATGGTTTATGTTTAATTAGTACTCCATGGTTAAAGATGTTAGTATCGGTATAATGTTATATGTAAATTATAAATAGTTCTAACTTAGTGCAAAAATACATTATGATAATTAGTAGATATGATTATGATTTGAGAAGTAGTGAAGTGTTATGAATGTTATTTGAATTGTGGTGGATTCGGGGAATAAAGATGGACGAATAGAAGTGTCATATATTATGCAGGTTGTGTAATTGATATAATAAAAGAGAGGGACATAAGTCTTGGGTTTAAGTATGAATATTTGGGGAAGTTATGACAAATTTTCTGTAAAAATGTATATAGTGGGTTCTACGGATTTAGGGGGCCTTACACTTAACTATACCTTAGGACCGTCGCATTCCCTAAAGAGGGGATGTGACAAGCTATCTTAGAGAAATCTTTAACAAATCTCCTATAGTAACCTGCCATTCCAAAAAAACTCCAGATTTCAGTAACATTGGTTGGTCGAGGCCAATTTGCAACTGCGTCTACCTTTTTAGGATCCACTTTAATTCCATCTTTACCAATAACATGTCCTAGGAAGCACATTTCATCCAACCAAAGCTCACATTTTGATAACTTGGCATACAATCTGTGTTCCCTTAATGTCTGCAATACAATCCTCAGGTGTTCATCATATTCTTCCCGACTCTTAGAATAGACAAGTATATCATCTATGAATACAATAATAAATCTATCCAAGAAAGGTTTGAACACCCGGCTCATTAAATCCATAAATGTTGCAGGAGCATTAGTCAACTCGAATGGCAGCACCGAGAACTCATAATGCCCATATTGAGTTCGAAAAGCTGTCTTCGATACATCATCTTTCTGAATTCTTAATTGATGGTAGCCGGATCGAAGATCAATCTTTGAGAAATGACTAGCCCCCTGCAACTGATCAAAGAGATCATCAACTCTGGGCAATGGGTATTTGTTCTTCACAGTCACTTTGTTCAACTGCCTATAGTAAATACACATATGGAGTGTTCTATCCTTTTTCTTTACAAACAAAACAGGTACTTCCCACGGTAAACAACTAGGCCGAATGAAATCTTTATCCAACAACTCCTGCAACTGTAACTGCACCTTTAGCTATTTCAACTCAGTAGGTGCCATTTGATAAGGTGGAATAGAAATAAGATCAGTTCCCAGATATACATCAATCTCAAACTCAATTTCTCACTCTAAGGGTAATCTAGGCTAGTCTTCGGGAAACACATTTAGGAATTCATTCACTATCAGAATCTAACTCACCGCTTTATCATTCACTCGAGTATCAACTACATTATCCAAGTATCCTTGGCACCATTTCCTCAGAAGTCTCTTTACCACAGTAGTAGAAATTATACAAGCCAAACTGCTCTCTTTTTACCCTGGAAGACAAACACTAGTTGCCCCTTGGTTCTAAATTCTATTTTCTTCCCAAAACAATCAATGGTAGCACGATGAAATGATAGCCAATCCATACCCAGAATAACATCCAATTCCAGCATAGGTAACTCTATCAAGGTCACAAGAAGTTCCATATCATCAATTTCCACTATACAATCACTATATTCATGATTTACAATTACTGTTCTGCCTAAGGGGGTAGATACCTCTAAAGGTTCAAGCATTACTCTACTGCTATTTCCCAGTTTCTTTGCAAAAGATGAAGACACAAAAGAATGTATAGTGCCTGAATCAAAAAGTACATTAGCTAACTCATGCTGGATAAGAACAGTACCTTCAATAGTAGTGTGTGATGATCGGGCCTCTTGTTGATTGAGGGCAAACGTTTTACCCTGACCTCTAGCAGTTGGTGGCTGAGATGAACTTTATGTTGGACCCTGTCCTCTACCTCTGCCTGCAGGTGCTCTGAAAGTGCCTTGATTATGCTGAACAGTAGGTTGTGAAGCTGATGGTGCTCTCTGCTGAGTTTTGATGATAGGGCAGTCCCTAATAAAATGGCCCTACTGGCCATACCTCAAACAGGGTCCAGTCTCCCGTCTATAAACACCGGGATGTCTCCTGCCACATCTAGTACAAACAGGTATAGCCTGTGATGATCGATCTACTCTAGATACACTAGCAGATGTCCGTGAAGCTGATGAAGCTGCCTCAGACATAGTCTGTCCTCTATCAGCACTAGCAGATGGCTGGATTGAGGAGGTCTGTAACTACTTTCAACTGGTATAGTCTGTGTACTCTGTCCCCCGGTCCTCCTCTGACTTCTTTGACCCCTATTAACACTTTTCCTTGCTTATTCTCTTTTTACTCTATTTTCTTTATACTTCTTTATATGGTTAGCCTTATCAATTAATTTTGTCAATGAGGTGAATTCCACTGCCAGTAATGTATTATGCAGAGATGCATTCAATCCTCTTATGAAGCGGCTGATCTCTGTTGCCTCATCTGAAACTATATTCTTTGCATATTTTACCAACCTCTGAAATTCATCAGCATATTCTTGCACACTTAGGTTTTCCTGCTCTAATCTCTCAAATTGAATCATCCTCCTATCTTTCTCACCTTCAGTGAGGAACTCATCCATCAACAATTGTTTGAATTCTTCCCAACTCGGAGGATCATCACTATACAATCTGCCTTGTATATGCCTTGAAAACCAAGTCCAAGCCTTTTTCTTCAATAACAGTCTAACCAACTCTATAGCCCAAGTATCGGAGCAGGGTAATCTCATCACAACTTTGTCTACTTGCTCCAGGAAATCACTAGGCTCATCCCCATGCTCTCCATAAAACTCAGGTAATCCAAGTTTCAAGAAACTGAACATAGTAACACCACCCTCATTAATTACTCTCCGAGCCTCTCATCTAATCACAGGTCTCGGGGGAGGTGCTACTTGTGGAAGATGAACAGGTACCGGTGCTGGTGCAGGTTCCTGTCTTTCCTTTCTCATCTCTTTTATTTGTCTTCTCAACTCTTCATTTTCTTTCATCAATTGCTGATTTACCATTCCCACATTTTCATGTACTTCTTCTGCTTCCATATCCACTCTTATTTTCACATGCGGCGGTTCCATAAATTCAGCTCTTTCTGGTGATACATTAGAAGCTACATAATCCTCTAATCGTCTAAAAAATTAAGAGGGACCCCATCTAACAGGCTTCTGTCGAGCAACTCCCCGACCTCTGCCTCTTCCTTTACGACGTTCTCTAGGCGTCATTTACTATATTAAGCAGAAGAAACAATTATTAGTTAACGATACGCAAATAAGACACATAATAGATAACAAACAATTGACGATATAAGAATTCCTATTGCTTCATGGTTCACTTATATTTTATGATACTTATTCTTAATTAATTAATTTAAATTTTAATCTTTACTCTGATACCAACTTTATCACATCTCCCATTTTAGGAGACATGACGATCCTAGGAAATGGGAAGGCGTAAGGCCATCTAAACCTGTAGAACCCCAAAAAATAATTTTATAGAAAAAAAAATTGACGTAGTTCCCTTTGTTTCCAACTATTACCCAGGACCAAGTCCTTCTCTTCCATATATAACCAATTAACTCAACCTACAGAAGAAATTTCACTTCTAACACATTCATCCTTATACCCTCAACTTCAATTATTAAAAGCCACTCACCATAAATCAAATATTTTCATTTCAACGTTCATACCATCATTACTAATTATTTCTATTAGGTTAATATCATGCACATCACTAGGAAATATCATATGTTCAACATATTTCAATATTTACATATTCCAAAACATTATTTAACTTTTTATAAATGTAATAACCGTAATTGAAAATTTAAAACTATTAAAGATAGTTATAAGAAACGAGTGTCGGCAGTCAATTTTTTTTTTAGATTTTAGAAGGTTCATTACTTAGAATTAATTATGGTTAACCTGAGTTGGGTAGATTAGTAGCATGAAAAAAATAATTAGAGGATTAAATAAAATTAGAAAGAGTATTAATTAATTAAATCAATTAAAAGACTTAAAAGGAAAACTTAGAAAACCTAGGTTTGAACACCCTTCGGTATTCGATTTTTAATAAATTATAAAGCAATATTTTATCTAATTTTTCTTCACATATCTAAAATTTGATGAATAATGGATGAGTTAAAAATAGAATTGAGTGAAATTTATAAAATTTAAATGCTTAAATAGAGAAGTAAAAGAGATAAAAGAATAAGAAGAGGAAAATGATAATTTTATAAATTTTGAGAAATTGGTCAAAATTTGACCAATAATTAAAATAAATAAATAATCATGAAATGGGCTAGGTGGATGGCCAAGTGAAGGAATCTCTACCAAATTAATTTATTTTATTTTATCCAAAATAATAAAGACACAATCAAGACTAAATTAATTTTCTTTTCATTTTTTATTCAAATTTTGTTTTCCCAAATTCTAATTGGTTATTAATTATTATAAATAAACAATTAGATAAAATTATCACCATCTTCTTCTTCCTCTTCCTTTGGCAGAAAATTTCTCCATAAAATTAACCAAAATTTTGCTTCACCTCACTCACTCAAACCATTCTCCATCTTCATCAATTTTCATACCTCCATCTCCAAAGCTCATTTTCCTCATCAAATTTGTAGATAGTTAAAAGAAATTCTTCAAAGGGTTTCAAGAGGCAAAATCTTTAACTAGTTCTATAATGTAATTTAATGAGTTTTAATGTTAATTTAGAGGTTTAATTAGTGAAAAAAAAAGTAGGATTAGAAGTAAATCTTTGGAAATTCAGAATTTCTTATGACTTGATAAAATATTGGAGCTGAGTTTTTATACCCTTAAAATTAGAGTTTGAAGATTCTTAAAACATGAAAGTTGTATATTTACATGTCTATATTAGTTTTCTTTAAGAAAGTTTTGAAAAATTCTTATTGTGTTGTCACATCCCACACTATAGGGCTATGATGGTCCTAGGGTACTAGAACCGCTTTCGCAATCAATACCACGAAGAACTCCAGTTACAAGTCCAATCTATTTATAAAATTTCACTAATATTTTTTTTTCATTTCTATAAAATTTTGTGGGGAAACGGACAGAGTTTCCCCTATAATATTAACATTTACCTCCTGCAAAGATAAACAAACACACTCCCAAAATATCTATACATATCTCAACTCATTCTCCAAAACACAAACAATATTTCCTCCAACATAGCACATCATCCAATCATTCAACTAAGCTAACTAGCTAATACCATTCCTTTTCTCCATGAATAATTTGATGGAATATAAAACCATCTCAATGTATCCATACATACCACCAAGATGTTCCTATATTCCATCTATGCTATAGCCACAGAAATTGTAAAGAAAACATACCGTGGCTCACCTGTGCATACAACTACTATTCGCACGAGCGTACACATAATTACAGTACAAAAATTAATGAGTACATGTATCAATAAATGGATCACAAAATACAATGGACATCATATCATGGAGCGACTATCTAACTAAGAAGGGTCTATACATGTGCGTCCTCGGCCGGAGCAAGAAGGAGAAGATAGCCGAAGATGCTGCACTCACTCGAACCCTGTAAAAATATTTAACAACGCGGGGTGAGTATAAAAACTCAGTGGATAAATAAATATGAAAGGCAATAATAACTTAACCTGATAAATTGCCCATATTTGACGATTTTCTTGAAATTATTACAAATATTCTATAATATATGACATAAGTATAAGATGGCCAATTTAACATATTGGTAACACAGGATAGGGCCCAATAGCAAATATATATATATAATCTCCCAATAATTTCACTATTTCCAATAATATAGTCATAAGGAGGATCAGTCCTTATGGCATAGAGCCTTACCCATCTCTAGCTAGGATCCAATAAATACCAGTGTGCACACGGTCGATGAATTTTTACCCACTGCATCATCGTAGCAGCCCTGTTAAGTTACCATATGCAATATTTTCCAAATAGTATAAATATGCAACCAATAGATGATAAATGTTGTTGAGTAACATTAAAATATATTTCTAAGTACATTAGGGATAATTCGGGACTAATTTACAAAATTAGCCCGTCGGGTCCGGTCGGGCCGATTGGCCCAATTAGGCCCACTTTGCCATATCGGTCAGAATTCGATCCAATATAGTCAAAGGTCATTTGTTATGTTCAAATATACACAAACTAAGTTAGAAATGCTAAGACATATTTAAAAACCCACCTGGAATGCAAAAGACCAAAATACCCACGGCAGGTCTCTCGTGCCTAAAGGTCCACGATCCTTTCTTTCCCTTTCGAGAACTCTCCTGCACAGAACCCAACTCTCCGATAAGACTCGATAAAATCACATAAACTCAGTACATACATGAAAACCACAAAATTTCGTTCAAACACTCATTTTTCGTAAAAAATCAAAATAACTCTTTTGAAACTAACACCAAACCAATCAAATCAAAATTTGCACTAATTAAACTTTAAACTTTAATTTCTTCCCATACAACACAAATATAACACGTCAATGGTAAACCGGGTCAATTTTGGGTTGACATTCAAGCCAAAATTTCATGCCATATCAACCAAGTTTCAAATACTCAAAATTCACGCAAGTTGAGTAACTACGCATCCTTTTAAATAAAATTTTACATTTGTTACAATAAACATTCTTCTCATGTGGTCACATGTTAATAAATATCCATATACTTTCACAAGGTTTACACAATAAGCAACTCAATGGTGAATATGTATATATATAACCTTTCCATTTAAGAACATAGACATCCACATGAAACAGATTTCCAGATTCTGTTTTCCCAAGTTTATCAAAATTTTAAGGTTAGTTATGAACTTCATCTCAACTTGGTATCTTGTAAAAAAATTTAGTTTATTCTCTTATCTTTCCAACTCATTAAGAAACTAAATTTTTCAAGTTAATTTGCCAAGGCTACAACAGAAACTACCTAAACCACTATGTTTCCGTTTTAAGCAGGGACCAACTATTTGCACCCATAATTTCATTAGATTAACTTCCGATTTTGACTTTACTGTCTCATATGAAATGAAGTCCTATATGTCTAGTTTTATCTCCCATAAGAATCAACCAATTTAATTCACAGTAACTCAAGTTACATAAAAAATCATACCCGAAGGTCAAATCTGCCTGCAGTTCCAAAA
Source organism: Aleurites moluccanus (assembly GCA_948193065.1). Lineage (NCBI taxonomy): Eukaryota > Viridiplantae > Streptophyta > Magnoliopsida > Malpighiales > Euphorbiaceae > Aleurites > Aleurites moluccanus. The sequence goes on from CANXYC010674269.1 coordinate 15,219, forward strand.
TTTCACAATATACCCATTCTTCTCATTCAATCCCACAATATACATACATCATACATATTCAACCAAAGAACCCCCAACCCAACATTTTTTTCAGATTTTCAGGTCACCAATCTCTCAATTATCCACCCCATTTCAGCAATAACAAACCAAAACAAAAAGATCAAATCACAATATACATATTCATAACAACAAATTTGAATCTATGAACTAACAACTCTATTCCATTCTCTTCAAGAGAAACCGAACCCACCATGGAAACAACCTCAAGAAAACTCAGATTTTTAATCCTTAAATAGCTCAAACAAACCATTATCTCAGCCCTTAAAAGAAAAGAGAAGGAAGAAAAACAAACCTTTGAGAAAAAGCTTGGTAGAATCCTAATTGGAGAAACCCTAGCTTCTACTACTTAGCCACTTCTCACTCTAAGCTCCACTCAAGAAAGGAGCAAGTCTTTAGCACAAAAAGAAGAAGAAATTTCCTCCCAAAGGCTGCTGGAAGTGGCTGGCTCTAATGGAGAAGAAAGAGGAAGAAATGGAAGTGAAAGGGGTTTGGGAGGAAGAAGAACATGAAGTGAAATGGGAGAAGGGAAAAATGGGTTTTTATTTAATTATTTTTGCCCTTTTTCCCCCAAGGTGGCCAGATCCCTTGCCTCTCTCCAACCTTAGAATAATTTATTTAATTTACTTATATAAGTTTATTTATCAAATTTTTAAAATATACTCTAGTTTGAGTGGGAGGTGACATCATCGTCCACTCAAATTTTGAATTTCAAATTCAAATAATTCCAAAAATTCTAACATGCATTTTTAATTTAGTTCATCAACTATAATATACTAATTCTAACTATGACACATAATTAAATTAAATCATACCGAGGAAAAAAATAAAATTTTGATCGAAAAAAATCAAAGTTACTATTTTGGTCAACTTTTGACCCAAATAGCAACAAATTCACATTTAAATTCCAAAAATTCAATTTTCATCAATTATAAATAAATTAAATCATAAAAATATCAAATTCATCAATCTTATATATTTCACGTATCACAAGAGTGCGAAACGACTAAATTACCCCTGAACCAAGAATTTCTCAATTCAGGGTTTCAATTCAAAACTAATAACATATTGAGTCATGTAAGCATAATATCATGAAGTTATCAACATACGGACATCAAAATCACATTTATAAATTCAAAAAACACGTTATCATGCAAAAGCATAGAAGCACCCCCTAACCCGGTCAAAAACCTAAGCTCTACTGCTAAGGTTTCAACTGAGGTGTTACATTCTCCCCTCCTTTAAGAAAATTCATCTTCGATTTTTTTTTACTCCACTGAAAAATAATCAAGCAAACTCAACATACCAAATAAATGCGGATATCGCTGTCTCATATCAGCCTCTGTCTCCCAGGTGCACTCCTCAACCGATCGATTCCTCCAAAGAATCTTAACCATAAGGATACTCTTATTCCGGAGCTGTCTAATCTGACTGTCTACAACTTTGACTGGAATCTCCTCATATGATAAATCATCATCTATCTCAATGTCGGGAGACTGTAGAATATGCGAAGGATCTGACACATACTTCCGAAGCATAGATATGTGAAACACCGGATGGATGTGACTCATTTGAGGAGGAAGAGCTAGACGATACGATACATTACCCACCCTGTCTATAATCTCAAACGGTCCAATGTATCTCGGTGATAACTTGCCCTTCTT
>CANXYC010674419.1:0-26136 GCA_948193065.1 Aleurites moluccanus
AGACACGTTTGAATATTAAATAATATTTTTAATATATACACTATATATTATCATTCATATTCATTAATTTTTAAAAAATCAAATAAAACAAACTATATCATCAATTTAATAATAAATATTTTCATCAATTCAACAAAAAAAAAAATGCTAGTAAAATCTAATATACACCATTACTGCATCTGCTAATAAAAATAATGCTTTTTAAATTTAAAAATAATTGACCCATCATCTACCTCTGTTTCCGAAACCAAAGGATTTGATTGATTTAGTCAAAAAATGCCATAGAAGAAATGCGATGCAAGAAGAAGAAAAAGAGAAATCAGAAAAAAAAAAATGAAGAAGAAGAAGAAGAAGGAACTTATCTGCATGGGAAGCGAAGGCCAAAAAAATCAACAGAGCAAAGCATCTTGTTGATTTTAGGAGATTGAATTAGGGATTTAAGGAAATTAAAGTATTTATAAAATTATTATTTCATATTATTTACACAATTGCCATTTGACCGTGTCCGACACGGTCAAATTCGAGTGTCGAATTAGTTAACGTGTCGAAAATTATTGACCGCGTGTCGGACGCGTGTCGAAAGCGTGTCAGTGTCGGACAAGTGTCGGACATCGACTCTCCCTTCTATTTAAGGTGTCCGTGCTTTCTAGCCTATGAGTTTGTATGTCTCATCAGATATCTACTGAAGCATATAATGTGGTTTTCATAAATACACTTGAGCGTCTGTAAGAATAGGACACAAACTTTATCATCAAAATGAAAGTTGTGCGTTATATTTGCATACTCATGTGAACTTTATGAATATGAGGTTTTTGATTTAATTATAATTCCTTCTTCCTGTATCATGTTATATGATTTCCAATGAAACAAATATCAGTTTATCTAACTCCATGATTTTCTCCTATTGGATTTTTGGGGCCAAAGAGAGGAAATGTGGCTAATCAGAGGGAGCACCTTATATTGCTACTAGCCAACATTGATGCAAGGAAAAGGAACCTTGATAATTATATTGTGGTAAACCTTAAATAAAAATTGCTCCTTTATGACTCTTTTGAAACAATTCTGCTATTTTCTCTATAGACTGCAGGAGCCTTTTTATATTTTCATTTATCTGGGTTGTTCATTGAAGATTGATTGGACGCTTGTTGCAGCTTGATAGTGGCACCATAGAGCAATTGATGGAAAAAATATTTAAGAATTACCGTTCGTGGTGTGACTACTTGCGTTGTAAATCAAATCTTATGTAAGTTATTTTTTCAACATCAGAGTGTTTCTTGAATTATGATAGGTTTGATATCTTAATTTAGGTGCTCTACTTTTGACTATACAGGTTTCCTCAAGGTTCTGACAGACAACAATTAGAGCTTATCTACATTGGACTTTATCTTCTCATATGGGGTGAAGCTTCAAATATACGATTCATGCCAGAATGCATCTGCTATATTTTCCATAATGTAAGCTCTTTTATATTTATCCTTTTATATTTATCCTAAGAGGTTCTATGGAACCAAAATTGATTTTCTATTGTGATCTATGTGGAGCTGCTGTTTACAGTGTGGAATATGCCAAGTTCACTTCATCTTGTTGTTTACTGCGTTCTTACCGGTTATTTAATGATATTACTTATTTGATATTTCTTGAACATATGGAACAGAAACAAGGTGATGATAGATAAGCATATACATGCTTACATCTGGAATGACAAATCATATTTCATTTGATAAGCAGGCAAATCATTAGAATCAATTAGCATGTAACATTTTAGTAACTGCCAGACAGTGTTGTTAAAGTTGCGTCTAGGTGCAAGGTGCAGGCCTCTGCACTTTGGATACACTCAGGCGTGCTTAGATCCTCCAGGCCCTGAGGCACAGCCTTGAAATTAGGGACGCCTGAATTTTTTTTCACAGATTTTACTGTGTTAACAGATATTTTGGTCTATATTTTGAAAATTGAATATTCTTAATAAAAAACCTAATGAGAAAAGGAACTTTTGAACTTCCCTTATCTATTGAAAGTTGAAACCTAATTCAAAAATGAGACTTCCCTTATTTACTACAAAGAAAAAAAAAAAAATTGAGAACTCAAAAATGATTTCTTTCCAGAAATATTTGGTCCAAATTTTTTAAAAAATCGAGTATTCCTAATCTAAACCTAATGAGAAAAGGAATTTTGAACTTTCCTTATTTATCAAAAGTAATTCATTTTTTTTCCTTTTACATGTTTTATTTTTGTTCCTTATTTACTACCAAAAAAAAAAAAAAAACTCACGTAAATATGATTCAGTGTTTTTTTTTTTTTGAGTTAATGTGATTAGGATCTTTTATACCTTATTATGGATGTGAATGTTATTAGGATCTATTTTATACGTTATTATTCAACTATGAAATATATTTTTCTATTTTTTAGTCAACGTGCACCTAGTATCCACCAAGCGTGAGCCTAGCATTGCTCCTTAGGCTCTAGGACCCTTTGCGCCTTAGTGTGCATTGGGCCTTTTACAACACTGCTGCCAGACTTACGAATATATTTAAAAGAGGCAATAGTTTGTGGAATTCTTCAGATAAGGAATTATGTGATATTGTTCTATGTGATATTGTTAACCTGTTATAACTGCTAATATCCTATGCATTTGACTTGTTGAGATGAAAGAAACTGGAATAATAAAACTTATAAGCATGCATTGGCAAATTTGGAATTATTTGGCATTGGAAAGCTACATTAAATTGCTAGACAAGTTACAATGAATTTTTCCTTCCTAATGATTATTCCATTTAATCTCGCCCCACCTGTCTTTATCTCTCAAGAAAGTTTGGTTTTCCTTTCACAATTGAGGGTTCAATGAGATAGTGTTAGGAACGTTTTCGAGGGTTAGGACTTAGGAAGGTTTTAGGTCTATGAACAAATTAAGTTTCTAGAAAAACAAGAGGTGTTGGACTTGGAGGTTGAAAGTTTTGAATACTTCTATGTTCTGAAGAAAAACATTTTATGAGTACTTAATGAAGGAAACTGATTAGAGGGTAGAGAGTGGTTTTGAGGTCTGTCTAAATGGATGATCTAATCGGAATGACAAGTTTGATTAAGTTACTTTTGAAAATAATGTTGGAAGCAGAAGATTAGATTTTGACATGGTTCAAGGATATATGCATTGTTGGAACCAACATTTTTATAACTTTATTGCATTGTTGATTGCATTGTGTTGCATTATTTCTTATCAAACTATCCTTTATGAAAACATTTAGAAGGTGATTACATAAAATGAGTCATTATCAATTATTAAAGATGTAATTAAAAGAATTGAAAGAGCTAATTCATTACGTAAGATACCAAACTTATTAGTAGGAATAAGTACTAAACAACACTTATTTTCTATTAAACTACTAGTTTGACAGTTGAAATATAGATATTATATTGCCAATAAAAACTTTTGGGTGGCTGTATTGCTAGAGCTCATGTTGTTATTGACAGCAAAATTTTCATATTTGGACAAAATTGCCTCTTCCTTGTTCACCCCCCATTGTCATGGTTCATGTTAAATTCCACCTCCCCATTTCTCCAATGGAAAATTGGAGACACAAAACCTAATATATGCAATCAAACAAAAGTTGTATGGTAAACATGCCTAGCGTTTTTTTGATTAAAAAGAATGTTGTCCTTAAGATGCTCTTGATTAAGTTAAAAATTGAAACATAAACATGAACTTCTTGAAGTTTTTCCTTCAAACCAAATGCAATATTGGAAGCCTTTTCTCAATCGTGGATCCCCTTTGCTTCCCTTCGTTTTTTTGGCACTTCTAGCTACATAAGTTTGCATCCTTGAGAGTGTTGTTGCACCCAATTCATTAGTACACTACATTTTGAGATGCTCTAAACCTGTTTGATAAAATGATTAACAGTCTTTTTTGTTGTACAAAGAGAAACTCAAGATTAATGACCCGCTTACAACTGGTCTTTTATCCTTCATTCTTCCATATTTTTCAAGCCACTCCTCATCACTAACATCCTCAATCCATACCACCATCATCATGCTTAAAATTTATTCCTCACTGCCATTATTCAATTGTTATCATATTTTGTATTTTCCTCTAAATTAAACAAGCACTACAACAAATCTTGTTCCAAATTTAAAACCATCTGTGGCAGCACCTTAAACAAGTTGATCACTAGCTCCAACATCTTTGTCGACACTCTTCATTTCTCTCCTAATTGCATCTTAAACAATTGAAACACATCCATCCTTTTCTCCTCCATTTCCTTCAACTCTATTAAGCTTGGTGCTGAAATCATCCTCTTATACCTAGTGATGCCTTTTACCTTGATATTCTTGCAAAAAAAAAAAACGTCAGTTCTATCAATGAATGTTAGTGGGGATTTGTTGAAGAGGGAGAGATCAATTGAAGTACTAAGAGAGGCGTAAATGAAGTGAATAAAAGGTGGATAATTTTGTTAAATAGAAAAATTTACTCTATCATGAGCAATAGCTCTAGCAATAGTGTTTCCCAAATTTTTAAAATCAAAATAAAATATACAATCAGATTAAGCAAGAAACAAAATCTATTTTTGTGCTATTGTACAATTAAATGCTCTTTCAATTTCAGAGTTATGATCCATTTTTGAACTGTAGTTTTCTCTATAATAGACTAATAGTTGTTTGAATTGAAAAGTGAACCAGCAATTCATATTTAATTATTTATCATTACCCCTATGATGACACATGCTACATGTTAAAGATAGTGGAAAATAAATTAAAAAATTTCTTAAAAAATAATTGAACTATGGTGACAATCACTAGAGCCTACATGATTTAATGCACTTGGCTAAACATTTTCATACTGAAACAAAGGATTGCTATTTTGGGCTAGATTGAGTAATATATACAAGTTTAAAATAAATAGTGTGAGAATGAGTAATATAGATAAGTTAAAAACCTATATTGTTATTGATCATTATAAACAAAAGTTTGAATTACAATCAATGGGCATCTTTCTCTTTGTATCTTTTTACCCAGCTTAATTGTTGTGAATTATGGGAACTTTAGGATATGAACTTTAGCTCTGTTGTACGGACAGTTGCAAAATGTATAGTTTTAATATGTAATAAAATATCTTTGAACTTCATATCAAACATGCCTCGTGGATGCAATAGATTAAGTCTCCTTATTTCACATACTCATCTCTTAATGCTTTTCTTTTTCTTCCTTATGTATAAGATGGCGAATGAGGTCTTTGGAATACTATATAGCAATGTGCATCCTGTTAGTGGAGAGACATATGAAACAGTAGCTCCTGATGAAGAAGCCTTTTTGAGGAATGTTATCACTCCAATCTACCAAGTTTTGCGAAAGGTAATTTTCAATGTTAGAATCTTCAAAAATCAGAACTTATCTTTTAATTTGTTATGGAACGTGATAGTTTTTTTGGCTGCTATGTGAGCATTTGCTTTTCTAGTTTTCTGGGGTGTTTCTTTAAGTATTATTTGACTTGATTGGAAAAGTTGATTTTTTTAGTTTGTTTTCATGTTTACTTCTTTTGTTGTTGTTTGTGAGCCTTTTTATGAGGATCCCTGGTTCCCCTTGCTGTACTATTCTTGATACAATACTATATATATATATATATATATATATATATATATATATATATATATAATTTGCTGCTTGTGTTATTTGTATCTGTTAATTTTTGGAAAATAATTTTATTTCACGTGATATAAAGGAATCAAAAAAAAGCAGAAACGGCAAGGAAAGCCATTCAAAATGGAGGAACTATGATGATTTGAATGAGTACTTTTGGTGAGAATCTTGAATATATTAAATTCTGTTTATATATTAGTCAGATCACTAGCTGAATCTTCCTGTCCTTTTAGGTCTAATAGATGTTTCAGATTGGGGTGGCCAATGGATCTAAAAGCAGATTTTTTTATTCATTCAGATGAGGTGTTGCCAACAAATGAGGTATCTATTTGTCTCTCTTCCTGGTTAAAGCAGATTAGCTCATGTTTTGTTTTTTAATATTTTTGTCTTTTTATGTATTCCTAACATCTTATATTGTAGGACATGGATGATTATGCCACATAAAAATGTATTACTATTTTATATATCAGCTATTGCATTAGTATAACAGTCAAGCTATTTTTGAACTACTTTCTTTTTATTAGCCTAAAGTGTGATATTTATATGCTCTATAGTTGCTAAAATGTTATTGTGTGATGTTATATTCTTGAATATTACTTGTCCATATAAAAAGTATTCCATTTAACTCCTTTATTTTTTTTCTTTTTTATATTTTTGAAATTCTCAATGGGGTTCTTGTTTCTTTCTATATGGCCTTCACATGTTTAGTTTTTTCTTTGAAAAGCTAAAGTTGTAGTTAAGGTAAGGATTTTTGTTTCATTTGCTATTCTTCAAGTACAAATTACTTAGTTGTTCCAAAAAGGGAGGTGAAACCAAACTCTTTCTCCTAATTAGTGTGTTATATATGACAAATACAATTCTCATCCGTTTCTACATTGTGAGGTAGCTTGCGCAATTGGGAATTGTCTTTTTATTGTTGTTCTTTTTTCTTTCCCTTTGAAAAATCATATATCCTTGAATATTCTAGAGCCATTGTGGGTTTAAAATAGAGACTTCGATGGTGGGCAAAGTCTTTTTGAATCGTGCTATTTTTTTTTTCTTCCTTTTGAAATTTATTTTATAGTGTTTATATATATGTTTTTGAAGGATGTCTACAATTTCCAGTACCAATTTTTTTCCTTTTAAAATGTTGTGTGACAAAGTGGTTTTGTTTGTTTCTTTGTGGCCTTCTAATTTTGTGCTTTCTAGGGATTGTGCTTGAGTATTTTTTTTAGTATGATTAGAGGGCAATTCTTTTTTACATGTTTAATGTATTGCAGACTTGCAATTTAGGAGGATACCTTAACCTCCAAGTTGAAACTCTCTCTCTCTCTCTAGGACAAAAGAATGGGGTACCTCTCTTCAGTCATGTTTCTGAGAGATTTGTCTCTGGTTCTACTTGCAAAAGAAAGAAATACCTCTGAGATAAACTTTTAGGCGCTTGCATGTTGAAGGCCATATATCCTACTGACCTTAGACAAAGTGATTGAGGTTCTAAGGGAAATTGCAATAAACACTTCCCCACTAAGGCAATGTTTTTTGACACCAAACGACCAATACAAAGACCATCTCTAATGGATGATTACATTATGTCTGAACTACCTAGGTGAATTGACCTTATCCAATCCTAGCCCTAGAAAAGGCAATATCATAATCACATTTCTAAACTAGTTCCTATCTCCTCATAAATGTTAATTGAAGCTAGGAAATGAAGTGGGAACTAGGCAAGCTTTAGTGAGATTCCTAGTCAAAGACAACAAAGCATCTCAACAATCATTTTATCTCATAGATTTTTAGTAGCCATGGTATCCCAAAATAAACTTGACCTAGGAATTTTATCTAACAATTTCCTTGATAAGATAGAGACATAGAGCCTATTATCGAATTGCATAAATGGTTAAAGAAACCAACCTATTGAGATCGTTTGAATAAATATTTGGCTAAAGAACCCAACCTATTAATATTATTTGAACATATAAGAACACTTCTTGAGATACTCTTTAATATGTTAATCCTTAATATATGAACCTGCTAAAAAATCAATTAACAATTTCAAAAAAATAGTGAAGAAGCATTTTCTACCATCAAATAAGCAAAAATTAGATCACTAGCAAACTGGAGATGAAAAAATGATAACTCTCTCAAAACCCATTCTATTCCCATGAATTAAACTCCTATTGTCACTCCTTTTCTCAACCATCATCATTATATAGAACACATAAGCATATTTCAAAGGTTAGATAACAATCTTGTTTTCATAAAGCTAGGGGCTTAGCCATCATAATTAATTAAAATAAAATCATGCTAGGAAGATTTGAAGGGAACAACGTATGTCATATATTGTAGATGTTAGTTGGAATAATTAGGAGAAGCACAATTGTTGTCACCTATTTACTGCCATGGTAGCAGGATTTTAAATAACATACGTTTCATAATGTTTTGGTCGTTTCATAATGGAATCTTAGCTCATTTTTACGTTTTTTTTCTTTTTCTCTACAGGTGATTTGACAATCACCAAGAAACAGTAGACAGAATATGAAAAACAACCATTTTTTGTGATTCATTCAATTATTAGCTTAATATCTGGCATATTTTATTAAATTATTTTTTTAACTTGTATATTATTGAACTCATGTTTATTTTTGAGTTGAGTGATTTTGTGGCTTAAAAAATTCTGGTAGTGGCAACCAATTTGGAATTATTTATTCCAATTTAGACTGATTCCATGACACCATTATCATTTTCATTACTATTTTTGATTCTTTTATTCAACATGGTAGTACTGCTTGCTGCCATGGCTCGTGGTAACTGCCAAGTGCTGCTATTTGTACATTGTTGTGACTGGTGTCTTTTGTTTCATAATACAACTATCACTCATTATGAATTACTATCATGTGTTAATGTGGACACTTTTCTACAAGAAATAGGCATGATGCATTGTGGAAAGATTGCAAACTATTATGGACATGAGGGAAAATGTAGCATGCAACAAATTTAGTAAATGAACATGCAAAATGACTCTTGCTGATGAAGGGTATATGAAAGATATATATGTGGCAAAGAGATGTATGAAGACAACAAATGCAAAGGGTAAAAATGTACATGCATGTATTTGTATGCTATGTGTCATATCATTTGAGGAATACATAAACACTACTAAGGTAAGATATGATATTTTGGGAAAAGCAATTCTATATGAGGATCCTTCGAGTTTTGTGGACATGATTACCAAGAATTTACATGTAGATGTTAAAATGCCTTATTCACAAAATACAAATTTCTTATGGTTGCTTAGTGTAGTTACTTTGTGTTGATTAAAGGTTTACATTTCATTATTCTCGATTTTTTTGTGGACATGATTACCAAGAATTTACATGTAGATGTTAAAATGCCTTATTCACAAAATACAAATTTCTTATGGTTGCTTACTGTAGTTACTTTGTGTTGATTAAAGGTTTACATTTCACTATTCTCGATTTTTTTTTTTCTGATTTGTTTTCTGTGATCAGTTTAAATTTGTTTGTATTACTTGTATCTTTGACATCCTTATTCTAAAGAATGTTTTCTAGGTTTTGTTGTTGTGGAGGTGGTTCTTCTGAGTATCTTTTCCTTGAAAGATTCTGCCCTAATTTGATTTGTTGCAGAGATCTAACCAACGTAGTAGTGGAAAGAGGAAACCTAAAACAAATTTTGTTGAAGTCCGCACCTTTTGGCACCTCTATAGAAGTTTTGACCGAATGTGGATGTTATTTATATTGGCTTTCCAGGTAAAGTAAATGCTATTGGATTTTTTTTTAATAATATTCCTTAGGACAATTGTTTGCATTCATACTTCTCTTCCAGGCTATGGTTATTGTTGCATGGAATTCTTCTGGGTCAATTGCTGATATTTTCAATGAGGATGTCTTCAGAAGTGTTTTAAGCATTTTTGTCACTTCTGCTTTTCTCAATTTTCTCCAAGGTATCTCTGCAATTTTTGTTATTCAATTTAGACTTGTTCAAATTTTTTTTTTTTTTTTCTCAATAAATTTTAGATATCTATTATCAGCTTTGTTATTTCTTAAAAACTTTAATCAAAATAACCAAAATTTTCTCTCAAGTGTTGAAAGTTTAAAGGTTGAATTTTAAATGTTAAATAATATAAATGTTAAAATTTTTTAATTACAAAATTGTTAAAAAACCCATTGAATTATTTTTCCAAAGCAAATTTTAAGTTGAAATTTTTAACTTATCATTTTAAATGAATTTTAGCTTAATAGAGATTTTTAAGTGATACACAGATAATCATTATCAAATAACTTAAAGCTAGAAGGTGTTGATTTTTAATTTTGAATGATGAATCATATTATCAAACATCACCTTAAATTTTATTGTTAGGTTATTTAATTTTGTATATAGTTCAGTGCCATTTTGTTATCCATTTCATTAAGTGTTATTATTTTAGTTATACATTACCCTCAGTTCAGCTTCATGGAACAAACAAAATACATGCCCTTACTTCTGGACAATAAACAAATGAATGAAAGATTTATGATTGTATTATTTTTGGTTTTTTGTATTTTATATTAACTATAAATACAACAGTTTCAAGCATGGTTGACAGTTGTATTTAATTTGAGTTGCTTTTGATGTTTACTTATCTTCTTTATTATCTCTCTTGCAGCTGCTCTGGATATAGTTCTTAGTCTTAATGCCTGGAGGAGCTTAAAAGCCACACAAATAATAAGATATCTTCTGAAATTTGCAGTAGCAGCTGTGTGGGCTGTAGTTCTGCCAATTGGTTATTCCAGTTCTGTGCAGAATCCGACAGGCCTTGTAAAATTCTTTAATAATTGGGTTAGGGATTGGCAGAATCAGACATTTTATGATTATGCTGTTGCAATTTATTTGATACCCAATGTGTTGGCTGCTTTACTTTTTGTGCTTCCACCCTTACGGAGAAGAATGGAGCGTTCAAACTGGCGTATTATCACTTTTATTATGTGGTGGGCTCAGGTAAGCATTTTAGAACTGATACTTCTGAATGGAGAAGCTGTTTTTCTGGTTTGTTTGATATTGTTGATTTTTTTTTTATCTTTTTAAAACTTAACCTGGATATTAGTTAATGTGCATTTCTCTGTTCTGCAGCCAAAACTATATGTAGGAAGAGGCATGCATGAAGATATGTTCTCACTTTTAAAGTAAGAGAAACAAATGTTCTTGGATGCAGTTGTGTTGTACTTGTTATTAGATTATTGAGTTTTCATTCTTTTGTTTTTGTTGAGGACCCGGAGGAGGGGGGTTGGGTGGTAACTAATAGCAAGGAAGTTGCTCAACTTGGTGATAGTTTTTTGAATGATTTTATGGTTCTAACATGGGAACTTTAGATGCATTAATGCTGCAAAACCTGGAGGAATCACTAACTTATTTACTTTTTCCTATACTCAGGTATACACTGTTTTGGATCATGCTGCTAATTTGCAAGCTAGCTTTTAGCTACTATGTGGAGGTTTTTTTCTTCTTAAATATCTTTGTTGTCTTATTTTGATACCCCCTGGAATAAACTTCAATACTAATCTGAGTTCATTCAAATGCATTATGTCTATGTGCACATATTTGCATGTACAAAAATGTTTAAATATTTATTTGAAAATCATTTTTTTCATTTACACATGCACATTTGTGCATATTTATAACAAATTCAATTAAATTATGGAAGTCAGAAAGAAGTTACAAACGTGGTGCCTGTTTTCGTCAGGGAAATTGATGCTTCACTTGTGGCATAGCTTGTTACTTATATACCTACCTTATCCTTTCAAAAGGATGCTTAGCGTAATGGGCAATTAAGTGGGAGTTAATGCATAAAGAAAACATGAGAAGGAATAATAGTCAAGCCCTAAATGACATAAAATATAGCTTTTCTAAATTTATTATCTTCAGTCTTTGGAAATAAATAATGTTACTATGGAAACTAGGGGTGGGAGGGCTGAACTTTGTCAATGCTTAACTGATGCAATAAAAACTCATACTCGAGTATATTAGAAAGTTCTTACAGAGTGACTGCTTTCTAGAGTCTAATTATGTAGTTTTTTCATCAAAAGTTTTGGGAAACTTACTAGGGAATTTAATGGGAAACAGAAGAAGAATAAAACAAACTGGTAAACTCCTTTGCTTGGATCTGAATAAATAGATCCAATTCTTTTTAGCCATGCTATGGACGCTTATAGATTCCTGTCACTTTATGCAGAACAGTAATTAGTGTATTATTTCTTATATTCATATGTTTTAAAGCTATAACTTGCATATTTTGATGATAGATTCTACCTTTGGTCGGACCGACGAAATTGATCATGGATATGCATATTGATAACTATCAATGGCACGAATTCTTTCCAAATGGTAATTCATCTTTTTTGTGATTATTTATACTTTTGTTATGTGGTATAATTGTACCAAGTCATTTTGAAACTTCTGTAGTTACCCATAATATCGGTGTTGTGATTGCTATATGGGCTCCAATTGTGCTGGTAAGTGGACTGTGTGATATTATGTGACATTTAAAATTTTTATGCGTTATGCTGCTGGTTGTGACAGTATCTGTTAGTGTATTAGGTTTATTTTATGGATGGACAAATATGGTATGCCATATTTTCTACTCTTTTTGGTGGGATACATGGAGCCTTCAGCCATTTGGGTGAGGTCAGTGACTGTTTTGTTGCTCATACAATTAAATAGTGAATATAATTTTTGTGGTTATCATGTGTAGTTTATCGTCATTGAAGAATTGAGTCTTTATTTATTATTGATTGTTTATATTTTTCATCCTAACTATAAACCTTTGGCAATTTCCCAGATACGAACACTTGGAATGTTACGGTCTAGATTTGAATCTGTGCCTTCAGCTTTCAGTCGCCATCTTGTGCCATCATCAAATGAGGACACCGAGAAGAAATACTTGGGGGTAGCAATTCTAACCGATAGACCTGTTTGGATGCATTTTATATAGGAAAACACAAATGCAGCCTATATTTTTTATTTTCTTGATCCATTTTACACAGCATTCAATTGGACATTCCTTTTTTTTTTTTTGTTTTTTTCATTGCCTAAGTAGCACTTTTTTTTTAATGGTAGGATGACTCGATTGAAAGAAAAAATATTGCAAATTTTTCTCTGGTGTGGAATGAGTTCATCAATTCTATGAGAAACGAAGATTTAATCAGCAACCAGTTGAGACTTTTCTTGCTAAAAAGTTATGCAATATGTCTAAATATCATACTTTATGTTTCTAATATTTTTTGTTGTCATTGTTCAGCGAAAGAGACTTACTACTTGTACCATATTCTTCAAGTGACATCTCTGTTGTCCAGTGGCCTCCTTTTTTGCTTGCTAGCAAGGTGTAATTGTGAACCATTATAAATGTTCTCTTAATGCAGAACACAAATCATGTCTAACCTATTTCTCTGTTTGATGGACATGTTAGATTCCGATAGCATTGGACATGGCAAAAGATTTCAGGGGAAAGGAAGATGCTGACTTGCATAAGAAGATGGATGATTATATGCTCTCAGCAGTAACTGAGGCTTATGAAGCATTGAGGGATATAATATATAGCCTTCTGGAAGATGATGCTGATAAAAAGTAAGAGGCATTCATCTTATAAGCTTCACATGTATAAATTGTCTGTGAATGCAACCTTGGCAGATTTGATTGTTCAAAAATCCTTCTTAACATTCCCTTTCATCTTATTCTTTCTTCTGTTTTCTTTCTTAAACAGGAGCGTAAGACAAATTTGTAATGAAGTGGATATGAGCATCCAACAGCATAGATTTTTGAATGAATTCCGGATGAGTGGCTTGCCTTTTCTCAGTGAAAGGTTGGAGAAGTTTCTAAAAGTCTTGGTATGGTGCTTCCTTTTCTCTCCATTTCATTTTCTTTTATTCTATGCATTTTATGAATGAACATTGGCAATTCTCAAATTTGAGTGCTCACACTACTACTGTGTTGACAGCTAGGTGATTATGAAGATGTTGATTCGTACAAAGCTCAGATAATTAATGTTCTCCAGGATATTATCGAAATTATTACTCAGGATATCATGATTAATGGCCACGGGTAAGTGCTGAAGAAGTTCAAACATACTGGGATGTCAAAATTGGTTTGAGTTGCTTGACAGAATGAATGTTTGTCATGGTTTTTCTGTTGCTGTAGAATTCTGGAAAGAGCTCATTCTACAACTATAGATGATCATAACAGCAAGATAGAGCAGAAGTTTGGAAGGATAAATATTGTAGTTGCACAAAACAAATCCTGGAGAGAGAAGGTAATCTTTATACTCATGTAATTACGA
This sequence comes from Aleurites moluccanus, assembly GCA_948193065.1. Taxonomy (NCBI): domain Eukaryota; kingdom Viridiplantae; phylum Streptophyta; class Magnoliopsida; order Malpighiales; family Euphorbiaceae; genus Aleurites; species Aleurites moluccanus. The sequence continues at coordinate 13,931 of CANXYC010674419.1, forward strand.
TACATATCACCTTGTCATTTTATATAAGGATCCTATGTTTTAACCTTCTGTGCATTTTTGCCAAGGTTGTTAGGCTTCATTTGCTTTTGATCACAAAGGAATCTGCTATAAATGTACCTTCAAACTTGGAAGCTCGACGCCGTATCACTTTCTTTGCAAATTCCTTATTTATGAACATGCCAACAGCTCCAAAAGTCCGAGACATGCTCTCTTTTAGGTCAGTGATTTCAGAATTATTCATTTAAAGAGACAATATTGTTGGTTGTCAAATGGGAAGTATTAGTGTTATGCATAGAATCAATCCTGGGTTGTTGCTGCAATCAATTTAGAAGTGAAAAACTGATATACAGAAATTGTGCTGGAGCTTCTCTTGATGTTTACGATTAAAATTAGTCATTTTCCTTCGTTGTCTACATATATTACATTAGTTGGGTTACATGCTTCCATGCAGAAATTGTCCATTGGTCAGAAATTAGATGGATACTTAAAATTTTGTTGCTCTAAGTTAAATTTCTTTTGTTCTGTATGGTTAGTGTTTTGACTCCATATTACAAAGAAGATGTTCTATATTCTGAAGATGATCTTCAGAAGGAAAATGAAGATGGGATAACAGTGTTGTTCTACCTAAAGACAATATATCGTGGTATGTTTATGATTTGTTGCTGCAGTGTGCTCTTTTATTTTTATGGTGGGTTCAACCTACTAAACACCACCAACCACATTCCAGATGAATGGAAAAATTTTGAGGAACGAATGAATGATCAAGAATTTAATTACTCTCCAAAAGAAAGGGCAGAGTTTCTTCGTCAGTGGGTATCCTACAGGGGGCAGACTCTTGCTAGAACAGGTATGAATGGTAGTGATTTGCATCCTATCTTGTCTTGGTTTCATTTCTGTTCTGCATCTCATTTAAGCCAATATCATCTAAATATGTGTTTCCACCAGTGAGGGGGATGATGTACTACAAGAAGGCTCTAGAAGTTCAGTGCTTCCTGGAATTCACAGGCGACAATGGTTTGTGATTTTTTGAGCAGATATTTTGATGCAATTATGAATTCTGAATTGGCTTTGTCACAGTTCTTTCCTTAATAAACTAGTTACTGCTTTATGTCACCAGCAAGCCACACCAAGGAATTTAATGAGCCTGATCGGCTCCATCAGAAGGCTTTTCCTGATCATGCACAAGCTCTGGCAGATTTGAAGTTTACCTATGTTGTTTCTTGTCAAATTTATGGGACCCAAAAAAAATCCACTGATACTCGAGATCGAAGTTGTTACAGTAATATTTTGAATCTCATGTTAACGTAAGTTAAAATCACTGTTGGTGCTAGTGTGAGCAGTTCTTTGTTCAAATCTTAAAGGTCTATGGCATCCTTAATTTGTTAAAATTGCTGTAGATATCCATCCTTACGTGTTGCTTACATAGATGAAAGAGATGAGACAATAAATGAAAAATCCCTGAAGTTTCATTACTCTGTTCTGGTCAAAGGAGGTGATAAGCTAGATGAGGTATGGAAACTAATTCTTTTTCATGTGGAATTTATTTGCTTCATTTTCTGTGTTTTGTAGTTTTAACTGGCTACTTCCAGTTGTATGCATCAATTTGAAACTAAAATTATGTGAATTTCCATTTTGCTTTGAAGAGACATCCTTTGGGAAGTGATCTAATTGGTATATGCTTAATCAATCTTTGATGCAAGCAATGCAACAGATAAAAATAATTTACAATGCTTCTTGAGCGTGAATTTGATTGAGCAATGTGCACAAGGTTGAGTTTCATGTTAAATAATAGGGCTCATTCATATTTCCTAATTGTTCATCCATGAACTCCACAGTTTATCTGTCCCTATAAATCAGGATGGGAAGATACATTAGCTGAATGAATTTTGTTTTATATTAAGAATAAATAACCCAAACACTCTGGTGCAGGTGGCTTTTGCAACCCACATAGAGTCTCTAGGCTTCTAAAATCTGGTTGTTGGAAAAACAAAAATTCATTGCTTTTTAAAACTAGTTAAGTAGTAGTTTTTCTTAGAAAAAAAGCAGCTAATTTTGAAAAGCAGCTGTAACCAAGCTTGCAAATGGGGCTGAAACTTTATTTATTTATTTTTTTAATAAGAAAAAAAACTTTACTAAGAAAGAAAGGATATGACAGCAAGGAGTATAAGGTGTCTTCCTATTGCATCCAACACAAAAAAATTCGTAACACATTATCTTCCAATTCTAACTGATAACTCTGGAAGTCGCTTGTTTTTAAGCCTCTGAAGAACAAGCCCACAAAAAGTGAAAAAAGGAAAACTACCTTATTGCTCAAAAAGTAAAGGTGTGGACAAGACCTGTTCTCCACAAACTGTATCCTTTTTTAGTATAATGGCTTCATAATGATTGTTATTTATTTTAACAATTGTATGGAAATGAAAAGTTATGTTTGTATTTATTTTCCTTGATATGCCCATCAATATTTCTGCTAACAACATTTTCTTACATAAGAAAAAAATATTATTAAGAAACAAATGAGATTACAGTATGGAGGACAAGAAATCCTCCTATAACTCTCAAAACAACAAACAAGAAACAAAACACAAGCTAAAAAATTAATGCCCTCCAATATAGTTGGATAATAATCAAAGGGACCCCTCTAAAAAGCTTAGGAAGCATATGCCCACATAGAACCCCAAAAACCACCTTCATTTTATTTTTTGTGAAATATTTTGTTGATTATAACTAGATTTTAATCTCTGATATTTTGTAAAGTTAAGCACAGTGATGTTACCTATCTTATAGGAAATGGATTTCTCAAAGCACACAAAAATGAACTGGAATTTAATATTAGATTAGGTCAATCAATTCTATTGATTCCTACAGAGTTTGATACCTCTAGTTACAAAGTATATTATATCCATGCTTGACACAAGACGGGTTAGAGGGTTAGTTATAAAGGGGTAAATTTGGTTTATATGGAGGCTAGGATGGGTAGAAAATATCATAGGGGGCTAGGGTTTATAAAAGGGTGAATTTGAGAAGCAAAATTAAGCAATAATAGAGATTTATGGACTACTTGGGATACCTGTAAACAGTACCAAAGAACAGTGCCAAATGAACAATGTGGCAAACAGTAATGAAACAGTAAATTTAGATAAAATAGTTTAAACTTCACACCTAAACTTTCTTGGACCAAGATCCCATGGCATCACAATTAGGGTTGAATTACATCGCGCAACTCAAAATAGCATAATTGATAGGTTTTTTATTTAATAACAAAACTTAATGAAAAGTATTATAATGTTAGGTATTTACAGGTTTGAAACAACTTCCAAAACCTTTAAGCAAAAGACTTCTAAACTAGTCCACATCCTATAAGGATTTAGACTCCTAAAATAAATTTAAAAAAAAATAATATTATCTTAAACCCATAAAGACTCTAAAATAAGACATTAAAATTAAAAAAAAAAAAAACTCCTATAGAAATAGGAAAAGATTTTCTAGCAAATCTGAAAATTACTAAATTTTCCCTTATTTAAAATAATAGACCAGTGCATAAATTAAACTCTAAATACTCTATATTTTGTCCAATAAAGCCCATATTAAATCTAGACCATAGTTCTAAGCTTGAGTCCTTGAATTTGAATTTTCTTGTCTTTCTATTCTCCTTCAATGCCTAACCATGGCTATCTTTTTTCTCCCTAACTAAGGCATACTTGGTTCATTTTGATGCACAAACTAACCTTACTTTCTACTTAATACCACTGAGACTTGCTGAAACAAGTTCTTTAACAGAAAACTGAACACAGATTTCCCTCCAAAATACAAAGTAACTAGAGAATATCTAAGAAAATTTCAATCCTTATCACTCTTTCTTGAGAATTTTCTTTGATACTCCAAGCATTTTCCTCAGAGTGGCTTGGTTGCAAATTGGTCTTTAAGCCTGCAATACACCAGGTGATGGACCAATTAGAGAAACTTTAGAGAGAATTCTTAGTGAATGCTGTAGGAGATAAATTTGAATATTATCTATTGGATTGAAAACATGGTTAGATCATTCTTTACATATAACATCTAAGAAACTTAATATAAGGAACGGGACAACTTTACCAATATACCACCTTCCTTTCAAATGGTGCGAGTCCACAGTAGTTCCTGCAACTTGCTTGTTTTAGTAGTTCAAAAAGGTTTGTCAGATATATTCAATTAGATACATTGAAAGCCATATATTGTAAGATATCCAAATATTATATATAACTGCAAGGACCCATAGAATGCTTATATTGTCGATTTGATTTGATTTCCAGGCTCTCTAATATACTGTATGATTAGACTTGGGTTAGCAAGCTTCAACAATCTTGTGGGCCTGTAAAAATTACTGATGTTTGAAATTTGATAATTTGGAAGTTGGCTTTTCTGATTTTTCTTCTAACTCTTCCTCTGTGACTCATCTTTAAATTTTGGTGATAAAATTTGAACTTTAATTTTAGTTATGATTATTATCTAACCACTCCATAGAGTTGGAATATATGGATCTGTGATCAAGAATGTGAAGCACAAAGCGAATGAGACAATCATAATTACCAGTACTTTGATGGTTGTTTGCCTCAACTGTGATTCCCGTCTTTTTGCTAAATTATTTAGTATTAGTACCCCTTTCTCTTATTTTGATTTTCTGCTGTAAAATCAACAAGTAAATTCAGACTTGGAGATTATAAGTAAAGAGGAGAATAGAAGTTTATGGAGTTGATGATTTTTCATTAATATTGATAGCTTCATTGAATAAATGGTTGTCATATGAGCTAAAAATGGTCATGCATATTAAGGGTAGCTAAGATCCGGATGTTTGATTAAAGCAATGAAATGATTGACTAGAGAAACATAGTTATGTGGCTAGAGGTTGAGCAGAAAGATATAGCAATCAATTCTATGAATTAGATGGTGGAATTACTTGATAACAAGAACTTACATAACCTGTTGTCCATGTCTTATGGTATATAGATATGAGTGGCTGGTGTTCTTGCCCAGCCAACAACACCACACTTTTGAGAATTTACTAAGTTGATGCCTTCAAAGATGTTGGTTTTTTCAGTTTTAGTTCCCATGGAGATCACTATCGAATGTTTAAGCAATAGATGTGAAGATGATGTGGGAGATAATTACTACACCATTTAATTAACATTCCTGACTTTAGACGCCTACATATTTATGTTGACTACAAGGAATATTTTGACTTTTGATAAAATAAAAATGTGAATAGTTGATTGTTGATATTGCTATAGTTTGCAAGTTGCTTTTTATTTCTTGTGTAAATCCCAAAACACATCCTCTTATTGTTGAATATCTACATGGCTAGGAAATCTACCGAATTAAGCTACCAGGTCCACCAACAGAAATTGGTGAAGGGAAACCTGAAAATCAAAATCATGCAATTATTTTTACTCGTGGAGAAGCCCTTCAGACTATAGACATGAATCAAGTAGCCTCCTCTCCTTTTCTTTTTCTTTTTGTTTATAAATTACATTATAAAGTCATTCATTGTTTTCACTTGTTTTCAGGATAATTACTTTGAAGAAGCTTTCAAAATGAGAAATGTGTTGGAGGAATTCATAAAACATCATAGTGGGCCCCGAAGACCTACAATTTTAGGTCTAAGGGAGCACATATTTACTGGAAGGTCAGTCTAACCATTATCTTCAAAATAAAATTTGTTTTTTTAAAGTTTGCATTTTTGACATTACTTTTTTAAGTCTCAGTTTTGTACTCAAACAAGTTAGCAGGGTTGTGCATTCAGCAATTCAATTAAGAGCAAACTAAAATTCAGGAATAGCCAAAATAACCACACCTTCAAAAAACTAAACAAACAGAATTGAAATATCTATAAAGCCAAATCTGACCATCCTGCATTATTTCCGATAGTTTATTTCAGTTTTTGGCCTCTTAAATAGGCCTTTCCCTTCCAAATTGTTCCTTAGGCAATATGTTAACAAATAAAGGAAAAAAATAAAAAAGAACTAATCCAACCAGTCTAAATATACAAATTCAATAAGGACTTAAAATATAAGCTTTTATTAATTCAAATACGAGTGTAATCCGTTATCTTTTTAAAAACAAATATATGTTTTTTTCTGAATAACTAACACATGTATGAGCATGCTAATCCATTTAAAAGAAAATAAACCAAAATAAATCCAATTTGAAGTAGTAGGCATCTGTTTGATTCAGCTGTCAATAATTGTTGATAGTTGATACATGATGACTATTAGCTGGTAACTAGTGAATTCTAATCGCTTAAAGCATCATCACTTGTTAGTTTGCTAAATAACCATAAATGTATAATTTCATTCTTAATTATAATATAGCAATGTGCTTTCTATAATGCATTGTACAAGTCAAGCCAAAGCAAAAGATGGTTATAATAAATAATAGAATTATAGCTAACTTTCTCTAGATATTTGTACTAAGTCTCTCTCATTTTTTTTTTCAACAAATGCAACTTGTGGATGATCAACGGTTATTTATAACATTTTGACAATTATTTTTATTACTGAAAATTTACAAACATTCTTATAACATAGTAAATTTTTTAATTAAAAAAATTATAATTTGGATCTTTCTAAATTTTAATACAGGGAATTTACTACAAATTTTAAAGATGTCAAAACTACTAGATGATAGGAAAACAATCCAAAATGAAGTTCTAGAATTAAAAGTTGTTGTGGTTGCAAATAGCTAATAAATATTTATTTTTTTGTATTACCAAACAAGTTGACTTGGGTGTTGAGGGTCAAATAGCTATAAAACAAACATTAATAAATAATTTTTATAATATGTCCATTAAACTACTTATTTAAATTCACATTCTGAAAAGTAAGTTATTTAATTTTTTCTATTAAAATTTTCAAGTAACAAAACTAATAACTGGTTATTGATTTTTTTTTTCCACAAAAAAAGTTGAATTGATCTGAAAACTAGAAAAAAAAAATCAAATAACAAGTTTCATCAATTTGGTGTAGCCATTCAATTATAACCAAATAATATTCATAATTGCAAGTTAGTATGCATACTTACATCTTTTCTTTTTTTTTTTTTTTTCATCATTTCACAGTGTTTCATCACTAGCTTGGTTCATGTCCAATCAAGAGACCAGCTTTGTCACTATTGGCCAACGTATTTTGGCTAACCCTTTGAGGTAAAATCACTAATCAATGAATGGATGCAACAATACATTCAAGTACATTTGGATTGATCCTTCATCTGGTTATTTTTTTTAAATGTTTATTTATTTCCCCTTTTTTTATAATTTTCAAATATTGAAGCATGTACTGTACTGTGAAGTCCTACAAGTAAGTAGCATATCCTTTTAGGGGGAAAATGGAAAACAATAACTTTTAATACATTTTCCGTGGGCAATCAAATCTGTTCTTCCCTATGAGATCATGGTATAGCTAAAGATTCTTGATGGGTTTTTTCTTCTTGAAACAGACTTCCTGCCATTGCATGCCAAACCATCCGAATTAACTTAGTAAAGCCATTACAAGACCACAAACCCCTCATTCTAAAATAAAACCCAAGATTCAAAAGTGGTGGTAGCTTGAAAAGAAAAAGGAAACTGTCCTGTAGACTTGGTCATGGTGTCAAAATGCACAAAAATCAATACAATATCGAGAAAACAATAGCCTTCTGAACATAAAATTGCTTGTGTAAGTTTAATTTATGTATTGACACCTCTATAGTATTAATGGGAATTGAATGTTAGCATTACTCGGGCAGTACAATGTACTTGTTAGTTTGCTTTTAATGTAAATAGGTTTGAGTGAAACAATGTTGTACTTAATTTTTTCACACAATTTCATCGCACTTATTAAGTGCAAGGAATTCTTAACATAATGAGTAGGATTTTTTCCAATAAATTGGTTCTTGGTATTACATTTAAAAAGAAGTTATTTTCAAGCCATTGCATAGCTTGACCTGAAATTTACATTAACTTATATTCAACAACGCAAACTTTGAAGTTCAAGTGAAAGAGTTATATTGTTTAACATGTTTATTGTAATTTGCTTCTGTAAATACTGATACTTAATGGTTTTGACCATGGTTTTCAAAGCTGAAATGGCCCGGTCGGTTTAACTTGGAAACCCAAGAACCAGACCTATGGCTTGTCCGATTTGCTATGGCTTGTCCGATTTGCTTATTATACCCGTTTTAGTGAAGAATAAGCATAAACTTGCTGAACCGGCTAGGTAACTAGTGAACTGGTCAACCTAGACACAGTTCATATGGGTTTCTTAGTAATGTTTCCTTTAGTCAAAAAATACATTTTTAATGATCGCAGCCATAAGCCACCTGCTCTTGAACCAAGGACCTTTCATTAAGGTACAAGCTAATTTCCACTAGACCCGGCTTAGTTCTTGTTAAACTTTCTTCAAATTATACATAATATCTAAAATAATTTAATTATTTCCATATCTCCTTCTATATTTAGTGTTAAAATTAATACTTCTAATATCATGATATTTTTTCAGACATAAATTACTATAACTAATTGCTAGAAAGAATATGATTATTATTAACATGAATACTTAATATATTTATTGTTATTTAAAATTTCATTTCAGCTATTTTTCTATTATATAAATAATTTTCTAAGAACTCAAAATTATTCATAAAGAAAGTTTTATTAAATTGAAATTGGATTTTAGTTATACGGATTATTATCCCAAAAAATGTTATACTAATTATTTACTTATAAATATTAATGAATTTACTAATTTTTGTGGTAATATATTTTCTTATATTTTCTTTTTACTTTATTTCACTATATTTTTGTTTAATCATGACTTTGAATAAATTATACTAATTATAATATACTTTATATAATATTTATTATATCTTTAATTAAATTGTTGTTCAACTCCATTTCGACTCCCGTTGAACCTTTGACATGTAACCCTTTGCCTTCAACCAATTCAAGAATCAGGTCAGGTTTGAAACCTTGGTTTTGACTAAAAATGTACAACTATTTTCATTCATCAACAAGACAATGAATCATCAACATTTTTCCCTGTAAATCTATGTTGCATTTTGAATGGAGATTAATGATCTAAAGCTTTCTAGCAAGCCTGATGGTCTCAACATTGCACCAAAAAATGGCCCTTGAAGTAAATATTAGCACTATTATCGATCTTGAAAAATTGCTTTTTCCAAAATGTTTTTTGACTTTGGCATCAGTATTTGTTTGCCATATATTTTCCTAATAAGGCATCAGTATGCAGGTATTATTCACAGGCAAATAATGCAGCTTTGAATATCACCACGCCCTGAAAAAAATTCAAATGGTTCAATTTCTATAGAGCAGAATAATAATATAATTTAACAGAAGATATTAATTTTTGATCTGTTTCCATTATCATTTTGTAAGTCATTCATTCTTTGCGAAGATAATTGGTGTGCATGTGTATAGGCATGTTCTTTCATCCTGGCTTATGCCCTTAGTAATCCATCTTGATCTTCTTTTTGGATAAGCTGTATCAATTTGTTGGCAATGTTCTGTATTTCTTAATCAGTATCCTTGCATTTGAGTGGTGTACTTGTGCTGACTCAAAGTTTCCTAAGCTTTAAAAAAATATTTAAATTTGGAGGTATGTTGTCTGCTTGCTCAACCCTGATGATTTTGCTGTTCGCTTGTCTTGTTTCAAATTTTTATTCACTGGAACTGCATAGCCTACATTGCCTAATCTAAGCTAGAGTTTGTTTGGTTGTTCTATGCAGTCATATCCTTGTGTGATCTTTTCTAGGCTTGTTGAATAACATATGGTTCTTCACAACTTATTTTATGCACAGTGATTCTATAAATATTTGTAGCATATCTGAATGGCCAAAGATGACAAGTGGTCATCTATACTTACTATATTATTCCTTCATAATTCCACTCACTTGTTCATGGGTCCATCTAAACTCAAAGTATCAAACTGAACATTTAGGCACTTAGGCTTATATTCTTGAGGCGGAATTACATGTTTAGCTTTGGCATTCTTCTTACATCCTCTATTTCCCAACACACGAGTGGCTATGTGACACTTGGGATGAAAGTGCAAAGGCCTGAAAAGGAAAAGAACAATTCTGTAAAAGAATACACTGTCATGCTTCTTTTCTATGCTCACGTTCTGCTAATTAAGCCCAAGAAAGCAAAGAAACAAAACTAATTCTGTGGATTAATTTATGCAGTTACCTAGAATGTTGGTTTTGTGTTCATGGCAGTTGGCTGTTTTTGACTATCATCTGTATTTGATTGAATCAAACCGCCAAATGTGTTATTGTTGGTTACTTTACAATAACCATAACATAGGTGCATAAAATTTTACTTTATCATTTTAAAATCTATTAAATGTTTCATACAACTTTACAGGGTGAGATTCCATTATGGTCATCCTGATATATTTGATAGGATCTTCCATATAACAAGGGGTGGCATAAGCAAAGCTTCAAAAATAATAAATTTGAGTGAGGATATATTTGCAGGTAATTTTCAGTTCATCAGAAAATTAAAGACTTATGTGGTGTTTGATAAAATTGAAAATTTACTAGAAATTTAAAAGCTGAATGGTATAAGTACTGAATTTTTTAAATTGTAAAGTTGTTTAAAAGCCTTATGACTTATTGTATGTAGTACAAATTTTAATTTAAAAATGTTGGCTTTTCTTTAATTTTCAGTTCATCAGAAAATTAAAGACTTATGTGGTGTTTGATAAAATTGAAAATTTACTAGAAATTTAAAAGCTGAATGATATAAGTACTGAATTTTTTAAATTGTAAAGTTGTTTAAAAGCCTTATGACTTATTGTATGTAGTACAAATTTTAATTTAAAAATCTTGGCTTTTCTTTATAAGTGAACTTTAGTTTAATTGAGACATTTTAAGTAAAATGTTGATAAGTGTTATCAAATAATTTAAAATTAAAAGAGCCTTAAAATTTTAATTATAAATGCCAAATTTTGTTACCAAACACAACCTTGGTTATTATGTGAGGTTAAACATGTCAAACTCTTTAGGGTTCAATTCGACACTGCGTGGGGGATACATAACACATCATGAATATATCCAAGTAGGCAAGGGACGTGATGTGGGAATGAATCAGATATCATCCTTTGAAGCAAAGGTTGCAAATGGAAATGGCGAGCAGACACTTAGCCGTGATGTTTATCGACTTGGACGTCGATTTGATTTCTACCGAATGCTGTCATTCTATTTTACAACAGTTGGTTTCTACTTTAGTAGCATGGTATGTTGAACTGGTCTCCCTATTAGACTTTCTATGAAACTAATCTCTTAATTTTGTGTCTAACTAGTTGTTTTAGCTTCAAGTTAAATTGCTCATCAAATCTTTAACTTTATGGAATATGTGAACATTCTTTTGATCATTTGGGAATGAAAGAAAATATAAATGTGATTGATGGGTGGTAAAGTTTGTCTTGGATTTGAGATGATAGCTGTTGCATCTTTGTTACTTTGATTCCCAAGGCATGAAAGAACTTATCATTCATTGAACTTACTAGGTAAGAACTTTCCTAGTGTCTGGGCTATGGTCAAAGAGAGATCTAAAAATCATGTTTATCATGCACTGGAAATGACTAGATCTTGCGAACAACTTTAGATGAATAGTACACTTGAGTGGATTTGTTTAACATTCAACCATGTATTTACACTTGAGTGACAGCAAGTAAATACACAGTTTCTATACAAGATAACTCATAATAACAAACATATTTATCTAGCTAAAACTGAATTAGATTGGATTACCTTTTTCATCTTTGCATATGGTTAAGGCATTTCTTTTTCATTATTGCCAAGAGTTTGTTGGCTGTTCAAAATATTTCAAGTTGTCAATGTTGAGGTAGAACTGCAATCTGACCTGCTATCACATACGGTTAAGGCATTTCTTTTCAGTATTTGCAAGAGTTTGTTGGCTGTTGAAAAGATTTCAAGTTGTCAATGTTGAGGTAGTACGGCAATCTGCTCTGCTATCATAATATATGCATTTGATTTCTGGTTCAGGACGCATTTGATTTCAGGTTCAGGACCCTGCTTCTCCCCTTTGCATCAACCAACACTGCAGAGTAGTTGTTTTCTGCATTAGTTAGTTGGCTACCAAATATATATATATATATATATATATATATATATATATATATATATATATATATATATATATATATATATATATA